>CM040421.1:109676185-109850708 GCA_022702705.1 Papilionanthe hookeriana x Papilionanthe teres | reverse complement strand
TGATGTAAGGGAAAAAACCACCTTGTTCTCTAGATCGAAAGAAGGATTTCATCATCCAGGTGGTTATTCCCATTTCTAAGGTAATATTCTCTTCCTTCTGAAGGACATATTATTCTTTGGAATTTCGTGACCAATCATCTAGCTAGAATGTTGATCCCCGATAATTGCAACGATGCAAAAAACTTGGTACCGTCCGGTAAATGTGCTGATGATTTAGATATGAAACTTATGATTTTATAATATGAGATACTACGCAAGTGTACGTATCGTTTATCAAGTAATATATGACTTTCTGATTAAGTCCCGAGATATCGAACCCACAGGGAAAATATGAAAATTTTTAAAGAAATCAGAAAATTATCTTTTTACTTTCTTTAATTGTTTTTGAAAAAGTATGTCTTGATTTTAAAAAGTTCTTAAAGTTGATTTGTCTTTTAAAATTTCCTTAATAAAATGTTAAGCAATGAAATTAAAATTATAATAACTAATAACACTGGATGTCAAATTCTGTTAACTAGAATATCTTTTTCTTTTCTTTTATGAAGTAGTAATAATTCTTAAAGTATTGTTGTGAAAGTATTTAAATTTGTTGTGACAGATAGAAGCAAATGTGTTTTTTACCCTTACTTGGTTCTATAAAGAGCGCAAGTTAATTTGAAATTTTTATTATTTTGAACATGGTTAGGTAGGGAAGATACCAGTCTCTCACTCTAGAGTTCTCTTGATTCCCACCACCCTGGGGCTAACTTCTCATAACAAAACTCAAAATTTCAAACCAAATTAGGGGGTTTTAGCCTGTCACTCTAAAATCCTCTAATTTTACTCCCTTTCATAAAAATATCTTCTAATATTACATTCAATTATATGGACTACAATTCTCACGCATATAATTGCATATGATTCTTACTAACTTTTATGAGACAATACCACATTGGATCTTACATAATCTCAAGAAATTCTAGAACTTAACAGGCCAAATTAAGAAGTAAACAAAGTTTTCAGAATCAATCTTCACAACTTCTTCCAACTTTTAAACACTTATACTTTCCACAAAAATTCTTTATAAATTAATTACTTCTCCATTTAAGAAAGGAAAAGATAAAGTAAAGTACTCAAAATGCGTTGGGAAAATACAAAAACACATTGATTTGAAATTAAAAGCAATAAGAAAAATAACAAACAAAAGCAAGTATTAATAAAAAGATTAAAAGTAAACACTTATATGAAAATCCTCTCCACAAGACTAAGGAAGTTCCTCTGAAACTTTGACTTTTTGGTAACTACTCCTTAGAGCAAGTCTCCCAACTCCGATGACTCAAAATACATACTTCAGACTTCAATAAAAACTAAACTAAAAGAAAGAAAAGAAGTGGGAAGAAGAAGACTTCACTGCGACCCTTTTCTCCTTTCTACTCGCTACTCCTACTCTTAATAAAAACTCTTAAAATGCAGTGGAAGAACAATGGAAGTACCCTTCAAAATGTAGTGTAAGAGCCTCCTAAAGCCCCTCCTTCAAAACGCAAGTGGAAGAGCCTTTAAAGCCTCCCCTTCTTTCCTAAGATCTCTTTAAATAGTAAACCAAAAGGTGCCTTAGTGCTCTTCAAAATGTGTCTAGATTCAATGTATCTACCAAGGAACGCACCCCTTCATTCAAACTTGCCGCCCAAAGGAAGTTATGGTAGTTACCACCAAGAGTTGCATCCCATCCCCTTTAAAATTGGCGCCAAATTCATTTGAATTTCAATTTTTAACTGTGGTGGCTAAGCGCCGGCCCAGCGGCGCTTAGCCGCCAGTGCCAAAATTTTGATTTTTCATTATTTTTTGCTCTAAATTTGATCCAATTTTGTTCCTTTCATCATGACCATCCATTTTCATCATAACTGCAAGAAAAACACAAAATGCCTTCCTTTAAAGTGCAATATCATTAAAAATAGGTATAAAAATGTGCATAAAAATACTATATATTTTAGGTGTATCAAAATTCCCAAAACTTAAAATGTTACGTGTCCTCAAGTGACAGTTAATCTCATAGAATATTTTAGCATGCAAATTATGTAATGAGTTTCTTAGGAAGATAACAAAATTTTGTTCTAGAAATAAAATAGTCCAATTTAGAAAAAATTTCAGTAATTAAAACCAACTTAAAGTTTAGAAAGTTCTTAAGTAAAGAAAAATGACAAATATAAGTCTCTATCTATTTCAGAAATATTTGTAGATTCTTTAAAATATATGATTCAAACATTTATTTTTCTCACTTAAAAATCTTTATTTGAAAAATAATTTTACTTACTATATTATAACCTTAAGATTTAGATTTTCTCTGAACTTATATCTTAAACTTTAGGTATGAAACCAATTTTTTATTAGACCCTTAAATCCTCAAGCTTCTCCTCCCTTTTTATATACTATTTTTCACTTTTTCTTCTTCTTTTTTTTCTCTTTTTTTTTTTATAAGGCAAGGATTACTATATCTGGATAGGCCTTTAATAATTTTGAATTCCACCCTTCCATTTAAAATAAAGGTCAGATATACATCTTTCACTTAAAAATCATAATAATAATATTTGAAAATTACTCTTCAATAAAAGAAATTTAAGCTTTGAAGAATAAAAGTCAAATCTTCTATTTATCCAAAAATACAAAACTTCTTACTAAAGATAGTTTAGCTTTATTTAACACTACTTCTCTAAGAAAATTTTAACTTTAAGTTTTTCATGAATACTATTAATTTTAACAAAATTCTTTTATTCATTTCTATATACAAAGTTTTGTTCCCCTAATATAACTTCATGTACATAATTGTTCTTAATCCAAAATAAGATTTATTTTTAAGTATTCTTGAGAATCAAATAAAATTTTAGGTTTTTGAAAATCTTTGTTTTTTTTTTAAGTCCCCCCAAACTTTAATTTTTTAATTAAGATAAAACATTTAAGCATAAGAAATGATATATGGGTGAGAAATAAAAACTGACATATCATGCTTACAGGAATTTTTAATATCCTAATATGCAAGTATAACAATTTAAATAATAGGAGTAAAATGAAATCAAATTTAGTTTTTTCAGAACTATATATATATATATATATATATATATATATATATATATATATATATATATATATATATATATATATTAAATAAGAAAAGTAAAAATTTCAGAAGACTTCTACAGATAGTGGAGGTTTTTAAAGCAAATACACACCAACTAAAATAACACACCGATACGAGTTAACAAATGATAGTGGAATTTGAAAAAAATTTAAACATATAGTTTCCTAAGTAGAAGTTCCTAATAGTGGTTTATAATCTCCTAACAGTTTTTTTTTTGAATTAAGGTACACACTATTAAAAACTCTGACATAACATACACATAAAAATATTTACTATTACACACTATCACAAAGCAACATATAAATCCACAATAAAACAACAACAAACCTGAATATGCATAACAGATAAATAGTAAAACTACAATCTGCATACTATCAAGGTTCACATCCCAACACAATCATCAAACAAAACACTAGATAAAGTACACAGTAACACAGTATAAAAACAGAATAACTAAAACAAGCAACATACATCTACTCTTCATCCTCATCATCATCATCTTGCTCGTTCCAATCCCTGGATGGCACATAAGGTATGTAGAATGGATGAGGTGGCATCTCAGCACTCTGATCACCTCTAATCAGTCTATCCAAATATTGTTGATAAGTCTCCTCATATTCATCATGTTTTATAATATATCTCTCCACATTATCCAACTTACCATCCATATCTTTCATATGCTCTCGAGTAAAACTGACTTTTTTCAAAATCTTTCTTAATAAACCAGTCTGTGAATCAGTAGATGACGAAGCACGTGAAGTACTAGCATGAGAAGTAGATGTAGCAGAAGTAGAAGTAGTAGAAGCTCTACCAAATCCTCCTCTCCAACCAAACTCTAAATGTACAGTGTAAGCACCAACATTTACACTGGTAATTGGTCTCAATGGCTGAAGTACCTCTTCCCAGGTATCAAAATTCACTCCAGATCGTTCTCATAGTGAATGAATCAAGGAAGGAAATCCCATACCTGCAGTCATGGTTGATCAAGCACAGTTCAAAACATAATAAAAAATTATAGGCTTCCCTTGCAGAATACAATGGTTCAACACAGCTCTTTCTCTCGTTACTTCACTAGTATGACTCAAAGGTAACAACTTAGATGAGATAAAATAATGCCATGCCTTAGAAATGACATTCAATTTGGAAGTAGGAAAGTTTACTCTTCTATCATTTGTTATTTTCCATAATCCTCTTCCATCAGTCAGAAATTCCATGATCTCATCTAATTCCCCTTCCGAAGGATGATAGTTAGAATAAAAATAGAACATGTCAGGAGGTAGTCCATAAAAAGTATTGATTTCCCCAGAAGAAAAGTTTTTCTCATGCCTCCTAACCATCACTTGATTCTCTTCTGTAGCAGGCAAATTTGCATAAAATTCTCTAACCACAGAAGCAACAGCAACATCAGAGAAGCAACAGTAATTCTCCCAGTTTCTTCTAGCAATCATATCTTCAATCACCTCTCCTGGCTTACTAAACACACGCTTAGGAATCAACTTACGTGACTGCAATGCATCGACGTATCATTCCTCAGCCCTCATACTAACAAATTTGTCAGAATCAAACTTCGTCTTTTCTCGTGCACGCTTTAACTTTTGAGCCATCTCTAAAAATTCATGAAAAATTCACCATAATTTCGAAAATCAAACTAAACATGCTAAATTATTTTCCAAAAGATATTTTCACTAAATCCAAGAAATTTCTCAAGTTTTTCCTCAAATTTTCACCATGAATAGTGACTTTAAGATTTTCCATAATGTACTCAAAATACATATTGAAAATAAAAAATTTTACTTAGGAGTAGTGCTCTTATCTTAAGGAATCCAAATCTAACAATTTTTGTTGAGATCGGCTCTTAAATGATCCACAATATGATGCCCTAGGCTCCACTTTTGCGGTAAACCGAAGGTTGAAGATGATGGGGTGGTTGAAAATGGCTATTTTTCAGGTTTTTTAACTTGTGGGAACCAATTTTCGCGAACTGGCGCCTAAGCACGAACTCTCGGCGTTTAGCCGCTAAATCTGGCGCTTAAGCGTCGGCATTCTAGCGCTTAGCCGCCAATACACAAATTTTTATATTTAAGGTATATGCACTAAATCACTTAGTTAATCACCCTTAATTACTCCAAAATAATTATTTCTCCCCACAATTCTTCCAATACTCCAAATCAAAATTTAATAACCATTGATTCCGCACAAATTTCACAAAAACACAAACTTATATTAAAACAAACATAACACTTAATACAATACTAGAATTTATATCTAAACATAAAGGATGAAATTCTCTAAATACAAGAGACATTAATCTCAAATTGATAAGTATACATCTCTAGGATGTAACCATCACATCATCAAGCTTAGTTAATATTTAAATAAAAAACACTAAACACACCAAACATGAACTCAAGAACACTAAACATAACACATAAGAACATTAAACAAACAAAACACTCTTAATTCCATTCTCCATTAGGCGGAATATACCCCGGACCACTATTATTCTCATTTGACCCTTCTGGAATATAAATTTGATAGAACGGGCGATAATTGTTCATTCTTACATCATCTTCTTCAATCCATTTGTTCTTCACAAACATCACCTTATCTATTTCTTCCACATACCTTGAATAATTGAATTTCATCTTGAGTTGCCATCCCATGTGTTCCAAATGTAAGTTAGTATCATTGATCTTTGCTTCCATTGAAGTCACTCGGGCTTTAATTTTTGCAATCATTTCTGTAATACCCTGAATACTAACAACGAGATATCCATTAAATAACTCTTTAGCACTATCACTAATGAACTTACTTTTGTCGGAATCTTGCTTCTTCTTTATCTCATTCTCCTAGGAAGACATGATGCACTAAAAATTCTCTTCTTAAGACTTAAAAATGAAAATAGGACTTGGGGCAAGTGTTTCTCTTAAATTAGGTTCTTTCTATAGACTTGGGAAGTGCTAAAACTACCCCCAAGACGTTTTAAAACTCCAAAACAACTTCCAAAACCTCTTCCCCATGATCTAGGCTTATAGAATCTCATTTTTCATGTTTTTTTGTAACTCTGACGCCTAAGCGCCAACTAGGCGGCGCTTAGCCGCCAGTGCTCAATTTAGCACGAGTCCGCCAAATGTCTAAATTTTAATTCGACTCCTCTAAGTCATTAAATAAGGTCAAATACACTCTATTTAGTTTAAAAACTCCAAATTACTACCACTAAAAACATAAAAACAAACCAAACAAAGCAAACAAAGCATACAAAACAAATATAAAGTAAAACACACCGATAATTATGGGTTGCCTCCCACAAAGAGCTTGGTTTAACGTCTTCGACTCGACAAACCTCGAACTCATTCCGTGTGACCCAACATCGATTCTCATCGGACATAGATTGCTCGACCGAAAAATTTGGTTTAAGTCTATTTCCATTAACTTTAAATATTTTTCCAGTCTTAGCATCTTGAATATCCACAACTCCATAGGAATAAATTTTCATCAAAATAAAAGGACCCATACACTTGGACTTAAGTTTTCCAGAAAATATTCTCAATCTAGCATTATACAGCAAAACTTGTTGTCCTTGTACAAGATTTTTGGTATGAATCTTCTGATCATGCCATAACTTCATCTTTTCCTTATAAATCTTAGCACTTTCATAAGATTCATTCCTTATTTCTTCAAGCTCTTTCAATTGCAATAATCTCTTTTCTGCAGCATCTTTCAAATTATAATTTAACTCTTTGTTAGCCCAATATGCTTTATGCTCAAGTTCAAAAGGTAAATGACAAGCTTTTCCAAAAATCAGCCTATATGGGGACATTCCTATAGAAGTTCTATAAGCAGTCCTATAGGCCCACAAAGCATAATCCAGTTTAATTGACCAATCATTTCTATTTAGATTAACAGATTCTTCCATTATTCTTTTAATTTCACGATTGGATAATTCAACCAAACCACTTGTCCGCGGATGATAAGCGAGTAGCAATGCGATGATTAATATGATATTTCTTTGCTAACTTCTTAATAATCGCATTTCTAAAATGACTTCCCCATCGATTATAATTACTCTTAGTATTCCAAATCTGCAAAATATATTCTTTTCTAAAAACTTTGCAACACTTTGAGCATCACATCGAGGTAAAGCAATAGCTTCAATCCATTTGGAAACATAGTCTACTGCTATCAAAATATAAACATTTCCGAAAGATGGTGTAAATGGTCCCTTAAAATCTAGTCCCCAAACATCAAATATTCCAACTTCCAACACATAATTGAGGGGCATCTCATTTCTTCTAGAAATATTGCCTACACGCTGACATCTATCACAATTTTTAATATAAACATTCACAACCTTAAAAATTGTAGGCCAATAAAATCCCGATTTTAATATTTTATATGCAGCTTTATCACTTCCAAAATGTCCCCCATAATCGAATCATGAAATTTTTGAATAATTTCATAAGACTCTTCCAAAGGTACACATCTTCGAATTATAAGATCCTTTCCTTATTTATATAAAAATGGGTCATCCCAAAAATAAGTCTTAGCATCGTACATAAATTTCTTCTTTTCATGATATGTCAAACCATAGGGTATAATATTACTAATAATAAAGTTTACTATGTCCGCATACCACGGAACATGCCATTCTTTAACAAGTGAACGAGTTTTTCATCGGGAAAATGTTCATTAATTTCTTCAATATCACGGAGAGATTTTTCAATTTCAAGCCCTGGATAAATGATCGGCAATTTGATTATCGAACCCTTCCTATCTACTATCTCAAAATCAAATTCTTATAAAAGAAGAATCCATCTTATCAGTCTCGGTTTTCTATCATTTTTCTTCATTAAGTATTTAATAGCAGAATGATCAGTATGCACAACACATTTAGTTCCAATTAAATATGATCGAAATTTATCAAAGGCAAATACTATAGCTAATAACTCTTTCTCAATAGTGGTACAATTAATTTGAGCTTCATTAAGAGTTTTACTAGCATAATAAATTACTTTGAAAATTTTATCATATTTTTTACCCAAAACGAGCACCAATAGCATAATCAATAGCATCACACATTAATTTAAAAGGTTTTTCCCAATTAGGTGAAATTATTACGAGTGCTCGTGATTAATTTTTCTTTTAATGTTTCAAAGGCTTTACGGCAGCCATCATCAAAATTAAAAATTGCATCCTTTTTCCAGTAAACGACATAAAGGTTTTGTAATCTTTGAAAAGTCTTTAATGTAACGCCTGTAGAATCCAGCATGTCCTAAAAAACTTCTAATTCCCCTTACATTGGTTGGGCAAGGTAAATTAGATATAACTTGAATTTTTGCGGGATCTACCTCCAAACCTTTTTCCGAAATCCGATGTTCCAAAACAATTCTTCCCGCTACCATAAATTGGCATTTTTCCCAATTAAAGACCAAATAAGTTTCTTCATAGCGTTTTAGAACTTTAGATAGATGTTCTAAATATGATTCAAACGAAATCCCGAACACCGAAAAAGTCATCCATAAAAACTTCAATCCCTTTTTCAATTAAATCACAAAAAATAGCCATCATACATCTCCGAAATTTAGCGAGGGCATTACATAAACCAAAGGGCATTCTTCTAAAAGCAAATATACCATAAGGACTCGGTAAACGTAGTTTTCTCTTGATCATCGAAGCAATTTGAATTTGGTGGTAACCAAGCATATCCATCCGGAAAACAAAAGTATTTATGCCCAGCCGATCCATCCAACATTTGATCTAGAAAATGGAGTGGAAAATGATCTTTCCTTGTGGGAAGGTTTAATTTTCTATAATCAATGCATATTCGGCACCCTGTAACGTATCTTGTTGGTATCATTTCATTCTTTTCATTAACGATCACAGTTACTCCTCCTTTCTTAGGAACACGATGAATAGGACTAACCCATGCACTATCTGAAATAGGGTAGATAATTCCAACATCCAACCATTTTAAAATTTCTTTCTTAACAACGTCTTTCATAATAGGATTAATCTCCTTTGGGGCATAAGAATTCCATGCATACAAATTGAAGGACTGATTCCTTTAATATTAGCAATTGTCCATCCAAAGGCTTTCTTGCGCTTCTTCAAAATTTCAAGCAAACTCTCTTCTTCTTTTTCGATTAATTGAGAGGAAATTATAACATGAAAGGTTGAGGATTCACCTAGAAAAACATACTTCAAATGATCGGGAAGCATTTTTAACTCAACTTCGGGAGGTTTTTCAATTGATGAACCATAAGATTTATCTTTCTCAGTCATATCCAACAATTCAAAACTTTCACGAACAAACTTTAAATCTTCCTCTTGAAAATCTTTTGAATCAAATAACTCCTCTTCTTGCTTATATTCAAATTCTTCTCTTTCAGCTTTCTCTTCATAAGTTGATTTGAAATGACAATCACTTAAATATTCAATAACATCCATCCTATAACACTCATCTGCTTTACCTCTAGTCTGAACATTAACCCTCATCGTTAATTCCCCTTTTTGCACATCTATCATGGCTCTGCCTGTAGCTAGAAAAGGTCTCCCTAAAATTATGGGTATCTCTTTATCTTCCTCCATATCTAACACACTGAAATCCACAGGAAAAATAAATTGATCCACTTTTACCAAAACATCTTCCATAACTCCTTTAGGATATGTGATCGAACGATCTGCTAATTGCAGAGTTACAGTAATTAGGGTTATTTCTCCTAGTCCTAGTCTTTTGAATATTGATAGAGGCATAAGGTTAATGTTTGCACCCAAATCACATAAAGCTTTTCCATAGAATCTTTCTCCGATTGCACATGGAATTGTGAAACTACCGGGATCTTTAAGTTTTCGGAAGCTTTTTTGAATTATCGCATCGCACTCCTCACTAAGTGTAAAAGTCTCATTTTCTTCAAACTTCCTTTTTTTATTAAAAATATCCTTCATAAATTTTGCATAGCTTGGCATTTGTTCTGGGGCTTCAGCAAATGGAATATTAATGGTAAGCTTCTTTAATATCTCCAAGAATTTTGAAAATTGCTTATCCAACTTTTGTTGACGAAGTCTCTTCTTTCTCTACTTCAGTTTCTTTTTGAACTCTACCTTCCAATTCTTTTCCACTTCTCAGTTGAATTGCCTTCACTTGTTCTTTATTCTTTTCTCTTTGATTCACTTCAATATTACTTGGAAGCATTCCTTGGGATCTATTACTTAAGGCATTTACAATTTGTCCCAATTGATTTTCAAAATTTCTGATGGTTTCTCCTTGAATTAGTAATTGATTTCCCATATGTGACACTACTTCTTCCATAGATAACTTCTTCTCCTTATTTTGTAAAACATTGTTATAACCTGAAGGATAAGTTAATCTATTATTAATATTATTATTACCTTGGTTGTTCCAATTCCCCAATGGGTTTAATTGGGTGTTCCCCCATTGTTGATTAACACCACCTTGATTATTGTTATTCCAGTTAAAATTTGCATGATTCTTCCAACCTGGGTTATAATAATTGGAATATGGGTTATTAGGTTTGATTATAGCATTCACAGTTTCGGTGAAGAATAAGAATCAACCATTTGGCCTAATGAATTTTCTTCAATCATAAGATTTGGTCGATAAAAATTCATCCCAAATTGGTCTATCTTCCTTAATACGAGCAGAACTTGATTTGCTAACACCGTAAAAGCATCGTTTTCATAAACACCGGCTACCTTTTTAGGATTTAATCTTTCGAAGGCCATTGAATATTATTAGTAGCCATTTCTTCAATTAAAGCATAAGCATCAGAAAATGGTTTAGACATTAATGATCCACCAGCAGCAGCATCGATGATTGATCTAAGAGATCCAACTAATCTAATATAAAAAGATTGAATTATTAACCAATCTGGTATCGCATGATGTGGACATTTCCTGAGGAGATCTTTAAATCTTTCCCACCCTTCATATATTGATTCCCCTTCAAACTGACAAAAAGATGTTATATCATTTCTCAACTTAGTAGTCTTAGATGGTGGAAATATTTAGCAAGGAAATTTTGTGACAGTTCACCCCAAGTTCTAATTGATCTAGGTGCTAACAAATGTAACCACATTTTATCTTTATCCCTCAGCGAGGAAGGAAAAAATCTAAGTCTAATAGCATCATCTGAAACACCATCATTATTAAAAGTAGCACACAACTCTTAAAAATTAGCAACATACAAATTAGGATCTTCGATTGTTGCTCCCCAAACCGATTATTAGACACCATTTAGATAATAACGGGTTTAAGCTCAAAAGAATTAGCAGCTACAACAGTGGTTTTGAATACTAGCACGAAGTTCATCTACTGTAGTTTTAACATAATCTCTTAAAAGTCTTAATTCTTGATGGATGCCAACATTTTGATCTTGATGATTTGCCATTTCTTGAATATTTTTATCTTTTTTTGTATTTTTAATTTTTTTTGATTTTTCTGATAGTTATTTCTAATTCAGAATTGTAAGGCATAAGTCCTTCAGAACCTGAACTATGCATACAACAATAAAACGAAACAAAACACAACACACTAACAAAAACAAAGAAAAGTAAAAAATTTAAAATTTCTTAATTCTCTTTAAAATGCAATTTAAATTAATTTTCCCCGGCAACGGCTCCAAAAACTTGATCCCCAATAAATGCAATGGCGCTAAAAACTTGGCACCGTCCGGTAAATAGGCTGATGATTTAGATATGAAACTTATGATTTTATAATATGGGATACTACGCAAGTATACGTATCGTTTATCAAGTAATATAGGACTTTCTGATTAAGTCCTGAGATATCGAACCTACAGGGAAAATATGAAAATTTTTAAATAAATCAGAAAATTATCTTTTTACTTTCTTTAATTGTTTTTGAAAAAATATGTCTTGATTTTGAAAAGTTTTGAAAGTTGATTTGTCTTTTAAAATTTCCTTAATAAAGTGTTAAGCAATGAAATTAAAATTATAATAACTAATAACACTGGATGTAAAATATTATTAACTAGAATATCTTTTCTTTCCTTTTATGAAGTAGTAATAATTTTTAAAGTATTGTTATGGAAGTGTTTAAATTTGTTGTAACGGATAGAAGCAAATGTGTGCTTTACCCTTACTTGGTTCTATAAAGAACATAGGTTAATTTGAAAAATTTATTATTTTTAACATGGTTATGCGAGGAAGATACCGAGTCTCTCACTCTAGAGTTCCTTCGATTCCCACCACTCTGGGGCTAACTTCTCATAACAAAACTCAAAATTTCAAACCAAATTAGGGGGTTTTAGCCTGCCACTCAAAAATATTCTAATTTTACTCCCTTTCATAAAAATATCTTCTAATATTACATTCAATTATACGAACTACAAATCTCACCCATATAATTGCATGTGATTCTTACTAACTTTTATGAGACAATACCGCATTGGATCTTACATAATCTCATGAAATTCTAGAACTTAACAGGCCAAATTAAGAAGTAAACAAAGTTTTCAGAATCAATCTTCATAACTTCTTCCAAATTTTAAATACTTATACTTTCCACAACAATTCTTTATAAATTAATTACTTCTCCATTTAAGAAAGAAAAAGATAAAGTAATCTACTCAGAATGCATTGAGAAAATACAAAAACACATTGATTTGAAATTAAAAAAAATAATAAAAATAACAAACGAAAGCAAGTATTAATAAAAAGATTAAAAGTAAACACTTATCTGAAAATCCTCTTTACAAGGCTAAGGAAGTTCCTCTGAAACTTTGACTCTTCACTAAACTACTCCTCAGAGCAGGTCTCCCTACTCCGATGACTCAGAATACAAACTTCAGACTTCAATAAAAACTAAACTAAAAGAAAGAAAAGAAGTGGGAAGAAGAAGACTTCACTCCGACCCTTTTCTCCTTTCTACTCTCTACTCCTACTCTTAATAAAAACTCTTAAAATGTAGTGGAAGAACAATGGAAGTACCCTTCAAAACGCAGTGGAAGAGCCTCCTAAAGCCTCTCCTTCAAAACGCAATGGAAGAGCCTCCTAAAGCCTCCCTTTCTTTCCTAAGACTCTCTTTAAATAGTAAACCAAAAGGTGCCTTGGTGTCTCTTCAAAATGTGTCCAGATTTAATGTATCTACCAAGGAACGCACCCCATCATTCAAACTTGCCGCCCAAAGGAAGTTTTGGTAGTTACCACCAAGAGTTGCATCCCATCTCCTTTGAAATTGGCGCCAAATTCATTTGAATTTCAATTTTTAACTGTGGCGGCTAAGCGTCGGCCCAGCGGCGCTTAGCCGCCAATGCCAAAATTTTGATTTTTCATTATTTTTGCTCCAAATTTGATCCAAATTTGCTCCTTTGATCCTGACCATCCTTTTTCATCATACCTGCAAGAAAAACACAAAATACCTTCCCTTAAAGTGCAATATCATTAAAAATAGGTATAAAAATGTGCATAAAAATACTATATATTTTAGGTGTATCAAATGTCATCAAAAGGCATTATGGTGTTGAAGATCAAAAATCTCCCCACCGGGTTCTTTCTTGGAGACTTTGTCTGGGTAAGTGTTTTTCTTCCCGTCTTTTATAATGAGTTAGATTATTATCAATATTATATGTACTCCTTACAAATTCGAGGCTACTTTGTTTGGACTTTTTATTTTAGAATGGGTCCGCTAATTTCACTCGGAATATGGGTCACATCCTATATTGTCTGGATCTTAGACCTCTCATTTAAACCCAATTTAATGAGTAGAACCTTGTCTTTTGAACCCCAACACCGTAGTTAAACACCTTACATTAGTTTAGAGCCACTTAATTTTACTATTCAAGTACGTTCTATATCTTACTAATTTTCACATAAAATAAAATTTTCAATTTAAAATTCTCTAAAAGTAAATTTAAAACAAAGCTCAAAATTCCAAATGAAAATTTGAAAGACATTTAAAACTAAAACTCTTTAAAATAAGATGAAACTTAAATCTTCTAATTTAATAATATAAAACATTTTCATCGTGTAAAAGGTTCAACGTTAAATTCCTTGATTTAACTCTTTTTCAAATAATTTTTACTTTAAATTCATTAAAATTCATATATTCAAGAATATTTTTTATCAACATTCTCCCTATTATCTCTATTGAAGAAAAATATAATTCCTCAAACACCTCCTAGTTGATTCAAAGAATGTCAGAGTTAAAACCTTTGATGAAACATTGTGTCACACTAGCATCAAAACTCTCAAGAAAGAAGGAAAAACTTTTAAAGCTTCAAAAGAAGTTGTCACCATCATGATGATTAAGATGAGTGCTTCCTAGAAAAGCCAACAAGAAGATAATGTTAAATTACAAGATGTTCTACCAAATACAGCTCAACAACTTTTAGATCAAATAAGGTGACAATTTTTCTCAGTTCTTTTTACCATCTCGGAGTCGCCAGCTTGTCTATTTATATGTCACCATATGGTTCCTCTATTTGAGTAAATGTCCCTCCTAAATCATGTAAATGATTCGAAGAGGAGTGGAATCAAATAGCAAAAAGGACATGCAAGAATGAATAGAAAAACAAATAAAAAGAAAAGAGATGAGAGGCTTATATATGGGTAATCCTTATGTGGTGGGTCGAGAGTATATGTTTAAATAGAATCGGATTGAAATACCTCAAAACATAATATTCAGGAAGAGAATCCTTATATAAGACACCTATAATCACAAAACCAAAACGAACATTTTTGTTCTGTGTTCAAGAGTCTCCCAGAGGGACGTATCCCTACTGTTTAATTACATCTTGGGGGATGCTCAGAAATACTCTTGATAAAAGGGTTTCACTTTTGTAGGGCATAGGTTATTAAAGGGTGGTTATTTCGTATGGAAAAGTCTCGATGCTTCGAATCTCATGCTAAGCCATTAGGGAGATAGTGAGTCTCTGACGTCCGGAATGGGTGGTGGCTCATTGACATATGGAGCCCGAAAAATAATCATAATCATTTTGATGGGGATAACCCTAAGCATTAAAGCACGTGTGGACAATAAGGGCAGATGACAAATTTTCGTATCCCAAACAGGTGGCAACTCATCTACTTCAAGCCATTAAAATGATATCAACGAAGTCAAAGGAGCAAAGGGCTCAATAGGAGTAGTCAAAGGTAGGGAGGAGTAATCCCTAAATGGTAGAGGCAGCTGGGTCAGGATACCACTAACCCATCATCCTAAGCCACTAGGACCCTAAGTCTACCTAGTCGTGAAGGTTGTCGACACAACACGTCTTGAGATCCAAGGTAGGCAATCCGTGAATTGCGTCGTCATAGGATTATATTTTCAGTGAAATCTCAGGTGTACAAAAAAAATAATAGAAGCAATCCAAGCATGAAAACACTTAATAAAAGAGAAAGCGCTCCAAAAGAATATTTAAAAGAGGTCAAAATGGAGCTGAGTCAGCAGCATATCCCAAGAAAGCAGGAAAAGTGGTCGGACGCCACATATACATGTACGGTCCTAAATCTATGCAAAAATATAGAAATATTAGACTTAAGGTACGGGAGATGAGCTGCCACACTTGGTCCCTGTCACGTGGTTCGATGTGTCATCCAACTCTAAAATTCGTGCCTATGAATTATTTCTGATACAGGCTCTCCTAGGACTCTATCAAATATATATGAAAGAGAAAATAAAAAACTCGACCTCGAGAAAACAAGTATTAACGGGGAAAGCCATGCAATGTGAAATAGGTCATGCCTAATTGGGGGAGTTAATGGCACTCGCATGCAAAGGGTTAGGAATTATTACAAGCTCATCCTTTTATTTGCTTGTGTGCGAGCATATGTATAGGCATGACACCTGCGGAAGAACGCTCTACTATGCTACGATGCACAACAAGCATGCAAGCACTCCAAAAAGTATAAAAGGTGATGCATGACTAGCATAAGAGCAAAGATATCACAAAAAAATAACAGAGGCGTCGAAAAGGACTACGTAGAATCCTAAACCGTAGCCTAGCACACCATATAATGAGAAAGTGTCCCCGACATCTAAGTACAGAGTAAGTCTCCATATGCGAGTATGACTTCAATAGGGTCACCTTGCCAACCCTGCCCTAAATATCTAAGGGGATCTAAAGGATGTCACCTAAGATGAATTTTTAAAAATGTTGACCTAATATAATATGCATAATTTTTTAAGTATAGCAGATATAATATGTAGAAAAATATGTTTTATTCTTTTAAATTAAAATAATGGTCATTAAACGCACTCCTGTAATATGCAAAGTGACATGAGTAAGATTCTATGGATAAAAATCACAAAAATAATAAAAACCACCAAATTGTCACATTAGGAACAATCCCCATAATTTTCTTAAGCTTCAAAATCAAAATATAAAATTTTAAAGACTTAAATTAATTTTAAAAGGGTAAAAATGAATTTCCTTAACTTTCCACTAAAATAATTCTAATAATTAAAATAGAAATAAAAAACTTATAAAATTTGTTTCTCTCAGAGGGACTTAAGAAAAATATAAAATTGAATTTTCAACTTTTAAAATATTTTATAATTAATGAAAACTCCATAACTTAAAATAATTTTAATAATTAAATTAAAACTCAAAAAAATCATGAAATTTAGTTCAAGTAGTCCTCTGATCTAGGTCTACCTCCAATAAAAATTTCAAAGTCATATGCTTTGTTTTGGACAAGTTACTCGAATTTTCATTGAAAACCCTATTTTTGCATTAAAATAAATATATAAATTACATTAAAATTTAAAAAATCACATTTTCTCCTTTGATGTTTTAATTAACCCATAAGTGGGGTCACATAAAAATTTCAAAGTCATTTGAGCTAAATTTATTGAATTATTAAGTGATAAAGGCCTTCAGGGGTAAAATTATAATTTTGGAAAATTTAGCCTTAATCAATATTTAGGCATAATCAAAATGGGAAAAGGGCAATAAATGACCTTAATTATTATGTTGGATGATTGAAACATTAAGGGACAAATGGTAGAAACCCATTGCAATTTTTTCACATCAAAATTAAATATTTAAATTTCCGTAATTATCATAATTTTGAAGAAAAATCATATTAAAAGAACCTTAAGGTTAGGGATTGATTTTGGAAATTAATATACCACTCATTTAATACCCCTTCATTTGATGTTAAAATGATAAATTCAATGTTTTGATAAAAATCTTAATCATGAAGGTAATTTAACTTCCTTTCTTTTTAAAGACATGAAAATGCCCACTAAAATCTTAAAGGCTTAGTGGTGAGCTAAGCTTAATCAAAAGAATCAACTAATAAGAATTAGAAAATAAAATCTCATTAATCTTAAACTATTTTTGAAACATTACAAGCCCATTAGAATTTGATAAATTCTTCCATAAGTTAATTTTTCCTCTAAAGGCCCACTCACATAATTTCTAAGTAAAGCACGAATTGATAATTATCTCGTCTTTCGGGATAACATTGACTCACCGAGCATAAGGGTATGAGACAAATAAATCATTTAATAATTATGATAAGTTCAAATGAACTCAAGGAAACTCAAAAGGAATGTGAAATATCTGGGTCTCCCCTAGATCTTTCACAAGTTATCTGGACACCTTATAGGACTACAACACCTATTATATCTATTAAGTGAAAAATATCTCTCACATAAATGAATGGCTTTCACCGAGTTATGACATAGAGCTTGGTAGACTTGTGAAGAACCTATCCATAGGAATTTACTTACCTGCAAAAATATAAATGTTTATTGCAAGAATACTAAAGTTTCAGGTGGAGATGATGGGAAGACCAACCAGGTATTCTTTTATTTTAATGCAATTTACTTACCTGTACTCTACTGTACTTTCTTCCCTCGCACTTTTGCATGCTAAACAACAATGCCACCATGCATGAAAACGAAAACCTTTTAGGATAACCATAAAATCAAAACTAAAATTAAAATTAAAATTAAAAATTCAAAACAAGATAAAATTCACCGCTAAAACATTCAAAAAAATATAAAATAACTCAAAATTTAATCACTAACAAAATGAAAAAAAATCACAATTTTAACAAAATTAAAACATCTCGTTGGATGATCAGGAATCCCTCGGAGGAGGTAACCTACGTGTTGCTAATGGGGTTTCCCACGGTCTAAATGAAAGTATGGAACTCACTAAGTTTAGTTTAGTAAATTCATTTGTACTAAGTGAATCCGATGAAAATAGCGATGTTGGGATGATGGAACCGTTGGATCTTAACAAGTGTTTCTATAATTAACTTTAATGTTCCCCTAATGAAATATTAAGCCACCTAAATTTAAATATTTCCAAAACATGACATTTATTCTCTCTTCAATTGCCACTTCTTTAAACTAAACCTACTACGACGAGGAGCTTAGAACATGCATAGTGGGAAGCACAACCATCTTCAACAGCAAAACTTGTCTACATCAGCAAAACAATTCCTTAGAAATAAACAAACAAGCCATAGGACTTCGAGGTAGCTCGCTTAATGTAGCATAAATCCTCACCTTTTCTTTAGGCTCTTGCATAACTATGTTGTGCAACGTAAGCCCTAACTTATCTTAGGATTCCGAGGATGTCATCGGGTATGACATAAATCCTTCTATCTTCCAGGCAATTCACATGATCGATATCAAGTGAATATAAGTCCTAAATAATAAAATTCATAGAATGAAACACCAAATAAATACCCTAAATCAAAACCAAACCATAAGATAGTTTGGGAAGACATCAAGGTTTTCCTTAAATCTATGTTATTCCCCTAGCCTTCTCTCCTTTGGATTATGATCCACTTTAAAAATACCCATTTTTATGCCTTATTTATGATTCAATTCTTAAGGATATTATTCTTTAATGAAAGATATTTTTACGTTTTTGGATGTAGGTGATAAAAAAAGAGTTCAAGAAGGAAAAAGGAGTAAAAAGGAGCAAAAAATGGAGCTAAAAGAGCAAAGTTGTCGAAATTATAGGCCTGACACCTAGGCGCCAGAATCCGGTGCCTAAGCCCTAGTTCCATACGATCGCGGACAAGATGTTCGACGACTTTGGGCGGTTATTTTGACGGTGTTAAATGGTTATTGGAGCTTCTAGAAGACTGGAAGTTACTCCTAATATATAGGACATGTGATAAAATGCATGTGGACACAGGGACACAATTTTAATCGCGAAGAGGTGCGGCCCAAAGTAAAGAGGTGCGAAGACCTGGTCAAATAGTCCGACGTCTAGGTGCCAGATTCTGACGCCTAGGCGCGACAGTTACCTTCTATAAGATACATTATTTTTGGATGAATTTTGAAGAGTTGCCTTAAGCAATCCCTGGTCAAATTCAGAGCTCTATAAATAGGAGCCCATTCTACAGAGAAAATCGCACCCTATAGTGTCTTTCACCCCCTTCTTGCATCTTTAGTCCCCAAGCACTATATTACATCTAATTATTATAATAAGCCACCTTCTTTATTATTTAGTGAGTTTATTTTGAGTGTTAAGTGTGAGATTATTAGTGTTGTTGTTGTTGAAGTCTTTCATCATTGCATTGGAGTCAGTAGGAGTTAGCAGATCACTTGAAGGAACATTACAGATAAGTATTTGTAACTTGGTTCAAAGTTTTATAAATATGTTTTGTTGTGTGAATTCAATGTGTTCTGAGTAGTAAGATTTCTTTCTCCTTTCAACTATGAAAAGATAATAAAATAGTTAAACTTTGGTGGAGAATTTAACTTAAAATATCTATAAAAATTGTGATGATATTAATACCTGATCTTAGTTTACTTTTTAAACTGACCATTTAAATTGTTAAAACCCGTTGAAGAATTCTAAGACCTATCCGAAGATGAGTTCTTAACTAGTAGATATCACATGAATCCCTAGGTAATCACAGGCTATACGCATGTTACTTAAGGTGAAGTGCAAATAAATAGGAAGATATGATTTATTGGGCGTAGAATTCATTAGTTTTTAGAGTGAAAAACTAAATTCTAATAATTTGGTTTATAGATAGGGAACGAGTCACTCGGTAGGGCCGACCATAACCACCCTTGGACATCTAGTAGTGTGAGCCTAGATTAACCCATTCTTCTAATAAAACATCCCGAACCGATCTATAGATTAGTCAATGTTCCGTATGCTTGGACCAAAGGGTAAAGAATAGAAATGCTTCTATTTGGCACAATACCATAATTTAAATTCTCCATAAATGGTAATTATTCTAAAAATCTTGGATTAGTTGAAAAGGAGAAAGTTATTTTATTTATACCCGCATTAATATTTATTTTAGTATTGCTTACTTACATTTAGTATAAATTTCATTAAATCTAAAATCTAAACTTTAAAAAGAAATAAAAATAAGAAAAATTATTTTTAATTTGAAAAATCTAAAAATATTACTTAATATTCTAAAAATCTTCCATGTGGGATCAATAACCAGGACTCCACTAGAGCCCTGTATTACTTGATACGATACATATACTTGCGTTTGTAATTGTGACTTTTACAAATTATAATCTAAATATAAATTCATAAACTCTTTCATAAGTAAAATCGCATCAAGTGTTTTGCGCCGCTGTCAGTGATTAAATCTTCTAGTAGTGGTATCAAATTCTTGCATTTGAATATATATATATATATATATATATATATATATATATATATATATATATATATATATATATATATATATATCCCCTTTAGGCTTAGTCACACATCAAGTTTTTGGCGCCGTTGTCGGAGAAGATTAGGAAAATAAGTAAGAAAGTTAAAAAGACACTTTTCAAATTAAATTTGTACACTTTTATTTCTTTTAAAATACCAAAAATATAAAAAAATAATAATATATATAAAAATAAAAATACCAAAAAGATTTTAATTTTATGCGTAGTTCCGGATTGGAAGGATTATTACCTTTTGATTCCGAATTTGAAAGAACGATTAAAAGAATTAAAAAAAGAAAACAAGGAAAACAAATTAAAAAATATCAGGAAATGGCTAACTTATATAACCATAATCAAAATCCAATAGAAATTAATGAACAAAATATTTATAAATCATTAAGGGATTATGCAAATCCTACAGGTGATGAACTTCATATTAGTATTCAAATGCCAGCTATAGATGCTAATTCTTTTGAGCTTAAACCTTCTATTATTCAAATGGTTCAAAATAATCAATTTGGAGGAACACCTAATGAGGATCAAAATTTACACCTTGATAGTTTTTTAGAACTTTGTGCTACCTTTAAATATAATAATGTTTTTGATGATGCTATTAGGCTTAGACTCTTTCCTTTTTCATTAAAAGATAAAGCAAAGATGTGGTTTAATTCATTAGCAACTTGTTCTATTAAAACATGGGCAGATATGGCACAAAAATTACTTGCTAAATAATTTCCTCCTTCTAAAACAGCTAAATTAAGAAATGATATAACTTATTTTACACAATTTGGTGGAGAAACAATTTATAAAGCTTGGGAGAGATTTAAAGAATTATTTAAAAAAATGTCCTCATCATGTTTTGCCAGATTGGTTAATTATTCAAACATTTTATGATGGACTTATTGGATCACTTAGATCTATTATTGATGCTTCTGGTGGTGGTTCTTTAATGGCTAAGACATTTGAAGAAGCTTATACCTTAATTGAAGAAATGGCTAATAATAAATTTCAATGGCCTTTTGAAAGGGATAATCCTATAAGAATGACAAGTATTCAAGATAATGAAGCCTTTTCTTTTTTCGCTTCACAAGTGGCTGTGATATCTAAGAAATTAGATAATTTTGCTATTAATATATCACATGTAAGTAATGATAATTCCGTAAACACCGATGATTCTCAAACAATGGAAACTTTGCAAGCTATTTCTAATAAAACTAATAACCCTTATTCTAATTTTTATAATCCTGGTTGGAAAAATCATCCTAATTTTAATTGGAATAATGGAGATTAACAATGGAGTAATAATCAAGTTAATACAAATTGGAACAATTAAGGAAATTTAAACTTTAGACCAACTTACCTCCTGTATTTAATAATCGCGAGAAAAGTTATCTATAGAAGAATTAATCTTGCAACTAAGTATCGGCTACAAAGTCAATACACTGTCATTCATAATATTGAGAATCAGATGAGTTAAATTGCTAATTTTATTAATTACAGATCTCAAGGAACACTACCTAGCAATGTTGAAATTAATCCTAAAGAAACTGGGAAAGAACATGAACAAGAAAGAGCTGTACAACTTAGAAGTGGAAAGGAATTAAAAGAGAAAATTTGGAATGAAATTGAAAAAGAGAGAGAGGTAGAAGAAATTGAAAAACCTAAAGATACTCTTTCTCCAAGTAAAGATCAGACTGTAATTCCTATTGAAGTGGAAGTTGAAAGACCACTACCACCTTTTCCTCGAAGATTAAAACAACAGAAGATTGATCATCAATTTTCTAAGTTCATTGAGATTTTTAAGAAACTTACCATCAACATTCCTTTTGCTGAAGCGTTGGAACAAATGCCAAGCTATGCAAAATTTATGAAGGATATTTTAAGTAAGAAAAGAAAGTTTGAAGCTTATGAAACTGTTGCATTAAGTGAAGACCGTAGTGCAATAATTCGAAGAAACTACCTCAGAAACTTAAAGATCCTAGAAGTTTCACTATACCATGTGCTATTAGAGAAAAATTTTGTGGAAAAGCCTTATGTGAGTTAGGAGCTAGTATTAATCTCATGCCATTTTCAATCTTTCGAAGGTTAGATTTAGGAGAGATTTCTCCCACCACTATAACCCTTCAGTTAGTTGATCGATCTATCACTTTTCCTAAAGGAGTTATAGAGTATGTTCTTGTTAAGGTAGATAAATTTATCTTTCATGTGGATTTCATTGTACTTGGATATGGAAGAAGATAAAGAAATAACTATTATTTTAGGGAGACCTTTTCTAGCTACCGGGCGTATTATGATTGACGTGCAAAAAGGAGAATTAACAATGAGAGTTAAT
Source organism: Papilionanthe hookeriana x Papilionanthe teres (assembly GCA_022702705.1). NCBI lineage: Eukaryota > Viridiplantae > Streptophyta > Magnoliopsida > Asparagales > Orchidaceae > Papilionanthe > Papilionanthe hookeriana x Papilionanthe teres. Next base: position 109,827,624 of record CM040421.1, on the reverse strand, counting down.
GATCAAGAGATAACATTTAATGTTCTAAAATCAATGAGATATCCTGATAAAGAAAAATGCTATTGAATGGATATTTTTGATTATATAATCGAACAACATTATCAAAAAAAATGTAAGGTCATTTCGAAGATAAAAATGATGAATCCGTATTATATAATGAGTCATTAACAGAATAAATTAAAAAAGTAAATGAAGAAAAATTATTTGAAGAAACTCATTATATTCGTGAAAACTGGAAAATTTTAGACACAACTAAAAATGATATACTTTTACCCTCAATTGAAAAAGCCCCTGAACTAGAATTAAAAATGTTACCAACACATTTAAAGTATGCATTTCATGAAAATTCATTAACTTTACTCGTAATTATATCTTCGTAACTAAGCAAAGATCAAGAAGAAAAATTAATAGGAGTTTTGAAGAATTATAAGAAAGCTTTTGGTTGAGCTATTGCAAATATAAAAGGAATAAGTCCTTCAATCTTTATGTATAGAATTTTAATGGAAGAAAATTGTAAACCCACTATTGAACCTCAAAGAAGATTGAACCCAATTATGAAAGAGGTTGTAAAGAAAGTGATTTTGAAATGGTTAGATGCTGGAATTATTTATCCTATTTCGGATAGCCAATGAGTGAGTCCTATTCATTGTGTTCCGAAGAAAGGAAGAGTAATTGTCATTGTTAATGATAAAAATGAATTAATCCCAATTAGACAAGTTACCGGATGGCGAATTTACATTGATTATTGAAAATTAAATAACGCCACTAGAAAGGATCATTTTCCTTTACCTTTCTTGGATCAAATGTTGGATAAATTAGCAGGACACTCATATTTCTATTTTCTGGATGGATATTCCGGTTATCATCAATTACCAGTTGCTCCTGAGGACCAAGAGAAAACAACATTTACAAGTCCTTATAGAACATTTACCTTTAGAAGAATGTCTTTTAGTTTATGCAATGCACCTGCAACTTTACAAGGATGTATGATGTCCATATTTTATGATCTAATCGATAAAGTAATTGAAGTATTTGTGGATGATTTTTCAGTATTTGGAACTTCTTTTGAATCTTTCTTGGAAAATATAATGAAAGTTTTGAAGAGATGTGAAGAAACTAATTTAGTTCTAACTGGGAAAAATGTCAATTTATGGTTACAAAAGGAATCGTACTTGGACATAAAATTTCAAAAATAGGAATGGAAGTTGATCAGGCAAAAGTGAAAATTATTGCTGAACTTCAACCACCTAATACCGTTACTGATGTGAGAAGTTTTCTGGGTCATGCTAGATTTTATAGGAGATATATAAAGGATTTTTCTAAAATTGCTAAACCTCTTTGCCATTTATTGGAAAAAGAAGCTAAATTTGAATTTAATGAAGATTGTCTGAATGCGTTCAATATTTTAAAAGAAAAATTAATCACTGCACCTTTCATTGTTGCACCTGATTGGAATAAACCTTTTGAATTTATGTGTGATGAAAGTGATTATGCATTTGGAGTTGTATTGGGACAAAAATATGAGAAAATTTTTAAAACTATATACTATGCTAGCAAAACTCTTAATGAAACTCAAATAAATTACACTACTACTGAAAAAAGCTTTTAGCAATAAGTATATGCCTTTGATAAATTTAGACCATATCTTCTTGGAACAAAATGTATCATACATACCGATCATTCTCGCTATTAAGTATTTAATATCTAAGAAAGATGTTAAACTTAGATTGATCAGATGGGTTTTACTTTTACAAGAATTTGACTTTGAAATTGTGAACAGAAAATAAACTGACAACCAAATTGCTGATAATTTATCAAAAATCAAAAATAATAATGACATGATTTATGAAGAAAATATAAATGAGAAATTCCTGGATGAACAATTATATGTTATTCAAGGATTACAAATACCTTGGTATGCAGATATAGTTAACTATTTGGTTAGCAATATTTTACCATATGGGTTGAATAGCAAATACATTAAGAAATTCAAGAATGATTTTAAATCATATATTTGGGAAGATCCTCATTTATTTAAAATATGAAGAGATTCTGTGATTCGAAGATGTGTACCTTATGAAGAAACTTTTGTAATTTTTCAAAAATGTCATGATGCTGAATTTGGAGGACACTTTGGAGTGGAGAAAACTCGTATTTAAAATTTTAAATTCTGGATTTTAATGGCCTACTTTATTCAAAGATGTTGGACATTATGTGAAAACTTGTGATCGATGTCAAAGAATGAGAAATATATCCAGAAAAAATGAAATGCCTAAAAACTTTATATTAGAAATTGAAATTTTTGATGTATGGGGTTTAGAATTTATGGGACCTTTCATACCATCATCTAGAAAGATTTATATTTTATTAGCAGTTGATTACGTTTCAAAGTGGATCGAAGCTATAGCTTTACCTAATTGTGATGCCAAAAGTGTTTTGAAGTTTTTAAAGAAGATGATTTTTACAAGATTTGGAATGCCCAGGGTAATTATCATAGATGTGGGTAGTCATTTTAGAAATATAAGAATTCATTCGTTATTAGAAAAATTCGAATTAAACATAGAATTGCAACTCGCTTATCACCCGCAAACAAGTGGAATGGTCAAGTATGAAACGAGAGAAATTAAAAGAACATTAGACAAGATTGTTAATCCTAAAAGAACCGACTAGGTTGATAGACTTGATTCCGCATTATGGGCTTATAGAACAACTTATAAGACACCTATCGAATTTCACCTTATCTCGTTAGTTTATGGTAAACAATGTCACTTACATGTTGAATCGAAACATAAAGCTTATTGGGCGATAAAGGAGTTCAATTACAATTTGAATGTCTGCAGGAGAGAAACGATTATTACAACCGAAAGAGATGGAAGAAATAAGAAATGAGTCTTATAAGAATGCAAAGATTTATAAGGAAAGAATGAATAAATTGCATGACAAAAAAATTTCAAGGAAAATGTTTGAGCCTGGACAAGAAGTGTTATTATTCAATGCTCGTTTAAAACTTTTTCCTGGAAAATTAAAATCTAAATGGATGGGACCATTTAAAATTGAGAAAGTGTACCCTTATGAAGCTGTGGATATTAAAGATCCCAAAACTGGAAAAGTATTTAAATTTAATGGATTAATACTGAAGCCTTTTATGGGAGAAATGAAACCAAATTACAAAGAGGCTTACGAACTAAGTCTACCCGATTAATTTAATTAATTAGGTCGGGCTGACGACGTTAAACCAAGCTCTTTGTGGGAGGCAACCCATTTTATTATCATTGTGATTGTTTGTGATTTGAATTTAATTTTGTCGTGTTTGTATGTGGATTGCACCCTTTTACTAGACCTATTTTTAAGAACAAATCTTTGAAAATTTGACGATAGGCGAATCAGAGTCAATCGAGGTTCCGACGCCTAGGTAAGCGCCAGAATAACCTATGCGTATCGATGATCCGGCGCCTAGGCGCCAGATTCCGCCGCCTAAGCGCCAAGGTTACAGATCGTGTAAAAACTGAAATTCTTCAGTTTTTCACACGAAATCTCCCTATAAATTGACCTATATTTGTCCAAAATCACATAGAAACCTTAATTTCGACCAGAGCAATCTATTTTGGAGGAGTTTGGAAGCAATGGATAGAGGAAATCATGGAAATGAAGTAAGGGACAAATCTCTCAAAGATCCTCAACCTTATTTTAATGGTTTTATTGTGTTAGTATGGAGAAATTGTTTAGTCGTCTGGAAAAGATTGAAGTGAAACTTCAAAGCATTGGGAATCGCTTACACGAAATGTATCATCAAGTTGAGCATGTGGAATGACAATCAAAACTTCAATTTGATCATATAGCGGCCTATCAAGGCGCTCAAGTAGAAATGTATAAGAAGAACAAGTTGATCAATGGAAAGGCTGCTTTGGAATTTCCATGGGAGTTGGTTTTCTATCCATTTGGTCCTGGTAAACTTTATTGCGAAAGAGATGGTAATTGAAGATCAGTGTTGAATAGATCTCTTATGTGTTCTAGGTGTGATTGAGTCAAGTTCTAATGTGTTGATTATCTAATTTGTGTGTGTTTGCATTATTGTTCAATGTGTGTTGTTGGCTTTGGAATTTACTTTAAATTTGCGTTGTTTGTGTTATTTATAGAATGATGAACCATGATATAGTCTTATTCTGGAATTTATTAAGTTTGGAATGAAAATTATGAATTAAAGTTGAAGAGTTTAGTTAAATCTTGTGTTTGAAATGTGGATCTTAGTTATCAATTTAAATTGATTGTGGAAATGTTAGGAGGATATAGATTGGATTAATACTCTTATAAGAGTAATTAGGAGTCAAATTTGACAAGATTTTATGAAAAATATAAAATTTAAATTGAAATTTTGGAAAGGCGAGTCTAGCGCTTAGGCACCAGAATTTGGCGCCTAGGTGCTGGTTCGTCCTGAACACGAAACTTCATCTTCTTAAACACCTGCACGCCATTTTTGATGCCTAAGCTTCCCTTTCCTCTGGTTTTGCGAAAAGAGACCCTCGAGATCCCATTTGAGGCCGGACTTTCAAGTTTTTGAGCTTGAAATCACTCGATTTCTTCATCTTAAGGTCGATCTACATTCTAAACCAATTATTTTCGATTTTCACCATGGATTTTGCTCACATTGAGGAAAACCAAAATTTTGAGAAAAATTTTGATTTTTAGAGTTAAATCCATGGATTTTAAGCTCTTTCAAGTGTAAGAAGCTTAAATTAGTATATTATCTGTGATCTTATGAATTTATTTTGCGTTTATATTTCACGTTTTGATGGCACCCAAATCTAAGCGAAGAAAGGAACGAGAAAATTTTGATCGTAGCAAGTTTGTAATTGCCGCTGCACATTTCCGATATAATGATTTTGCTATAAATCAAAAGTTTACCTCGGAGCAAAGTTTTTACAATCCAGGAGGAAGAATTGAGGAAACGATCGTTGCACTCAACTGGCAACGATTCTGCTATTTTACTACTGTTGATGTTATCCCTGTGGTTAGGGAAATTTATGCCAATTTCATGGATGCTGAAGAGTACGAGATTTTCGTCAGAGGAGTTGGAGTAGGATTGACTCCCGAATGTATCAACATTTTTTTACAGCCTGTTGTCGAACATAGAGTGTTATTACTCCAGATTATCTCTATTTGAGGGAAATTTAGATGTGATTATTGCTTACTCGATCGATGGTATCGGAGCTTGGAAGATCCGGAATGGAAAAAGGGTAAATTTTTCATCTTCTAAGCTTAATGGTGTTTCAAAGGCATGACACTACTTTATTTTTGCTCGTCTCCTTCCATCCAATCATTTGAGCGAGGTTACCAAGGATAGAGCTATCCTTAACTATTGCATACAAGAGAAGAAGCCGATTGATGTAGGAAGTATCATTTATGATTCTGTAGAGGCGACTGCTCGCTCTAACACTTCTATTGGACTTGGATTTCCATCTTTGATATATTCTATGTGTGAAAGTGCTGGAGTAGTTGCTGAGCTTTCTGAGGAAAAGCTAAAGTCTACAAAGCCCATAGGAAGAGAAAGCGTCAGTATCTATGATCGAATTCGAGGTAAGAGTTCTACTGCACCTTCTAGTTCATTACCTGCTTCTGATAGAGCTTCTACTTCTAGACCTTCTACTTCTACTGCTGAGCCATCATCTAGTTTCTAGGAATCTATGCCTGATCAGTTTATGGAGCAGCAAAATGAGTTATTTCTAACTCATTGTAAAGTAGATACGATCGATAAGAAGATCGATCATCTTTCTGAGTATATCCAAAGGAAGAGTGAGTATGATGCTGAGTATTCTGAGTCTTTAGTTAGATTCCTGAAGGGTGAGCATGATGTTCAGTTTCCTACCTGTCCTAGATTTTCACCATATGTTGATCCGAAGGATATGGAATTTTCTTTTGAAGATGATGATGATGAGGCTACAGATAGTGATTAGTAGCCAGATTTAGCTCTTGAGATGTGTGATTCTATTTTTAGTTTAATTCTTGTTTGTTAGTACTGATTAGTGTGATTGCATTGTTGTTTGTTAATGTTGATTTGCTTAAGTAACTTTGTGTTAACTTTTGATATTGAGATTGTTATAGAGCATCTGCTATAATATGTGTTAAAGATTGAAATATAGATGAATTTTTATTGTCTATGATGAATGTTTATTTCCATTTCAGCCTACTATTTAGTTAGTAATTTAGCATGTTCTAAATACTTTAAAAAAAATTTAGAAATTAACTCCTGCTCTGCAAACTTTTCTATATATACAACAACAACAACAACAACAATAAAGCCTTAATCCCACTAAGTGGGGTCGGCTACATGAATCCTTTTTCTCCATTGCGTCCTATTTAGTGTCAAATTTTCGTTTAATTCTAATAAATTAAGATCATTTTTTATGCAATAAGCCCAAGTTTTCCTAGGTAGTCAACCTCTCGCCTTTCTTAACATAAGTTGTGTTTAAAACATCTACTCTCCTAACCGGATCATCAGGTGGTCGACGTATAATGTGACTAAACCATCTAAGGCGACTCTCTCTAATTTTATCCGTCACTGGTGCAACTCCAACCCTATTAAAAATATATTCATTTCACATCTTGTCTCTAAGTGTAAAGCCACTCATCCACCTAATCATTCTCATCTCGGCAACACTTAACTTAACATTATGCTTCTCTTTTAAAGGCCAACATTCAGCACCATAGAGCATCGAAGGTCTCACTATCATCTTATAAAATTTTCCTTTCAGTCTAAGCGGTACTTTTCTATCACACAACGAGTCGGATGCATTCCTCCACTTCAACTAACCAACCTGAATTCTACTATTAACATCCCCATCTATATCACCATCGCTTTGAACAATGGACCCGAGATATCTAAAATGTTCACACCTTTTAATAATTTGATCACCCAAAGTTACACTTCTGTCACTAGACCTACTATTACTAAAATTACATTCCATGTATTCAGTTTTAGTTCTACTCAAACGAAGACCTTTAGACTCCAATGTAGACCTCCATAATTCAAGTTTTTCCTGGACTTTTTCTCTTGTCTTATCCACAAGGAGGATATCATCGGCAAAAAGCTTACACCAGAGTTACATCCTCCTGTAAATGCCCAGTAAGACCATCCATAAATAAAGTAAAAAGATATGGGCTTAAAGCCGATCCTTGATGTAAACCAACAGAATAGTAAAATATTTGGTCAATCCTCCTTCAGTTTGAACACAAGTAACAGCTCTAGCATACATATCTTTAATGACATGAATATAAGTCATATCAACACCTTTCTTCTTAAGGACTCTCCAAAGAACATCTCTAGGAACCTTATCGTAAGCTTTTTCTAAATCAAGAAAAAATTAAATGTAGATCCTCCTTATTATCTCTGTACTTCTCCATCAAACCTCTCAATAAATGTATAGCTTCCATGGTAGACCTCGCTCAAGCATCAAATGTATAACTTTTCTATATATGCTTAATTATTTTTGTTATATACATATTAAAGCATGTGTAGAATTAGAAATTAGTTTTTCCTTTCTACATTATCACCGTACCTAAATAAATTCCTGTTTATTTATTTCTCTCATGCTTTAGAAGATTTTATGATTCAATTATGTACTAAAACTGAAGATTGGGGGAAGGGAAGACATTTTTCAAATTTAAATATTATTTGTCCTTAATGAACTCATACTTTCTTTAAAAATATTAACATAACATAAGGAATGAAAAATTTATTTAAGATAACTTAAATTTTTGGAATTTATAGATAATTTAGTAAACTTAACTAAAATTTTAATAATTTTGATTGATTTTAAGAATAGAATTATTTAACTTAAAGAATAATAAGATTAAGAATTTTTCTATTTATAGCAAAGAGAATTGTATTTTAGAAATACTAAGGAATCAAGATTATTACCTGAAAAAGAAAAGATTGAAATGATTTTTGAAAAATAATTACTAATAATATTATATTTATTAACTAAAACAAATGTATAAGTTTTTATATATAAGTTAAGGAAAGTGAAGTTCAAAATCATTAACAGGCTATCCAAACATAGTAATCCTCTCTTGTGAAAAAAAAAGAGAGAAGTGAGGAGAAGCTTGAGGAAATGCCTAATAAAAAATTAGCTTCACTTGAATTGTCTTATATAAAAAAATTGATTACATTTTTTTTAACTTAAAATTTTATTAGAAAAATGTTTCATTAAGTCTTTTTATTGTAAGTATTCTATGAGAACTTAATATAATAAATTACAATTATTCTTGAAATAAATGAAAATTTTAAAGTCTTATGATTTGGTAGTTATGTATTCTTTAAATTCTTAAAATTAACCTTAATTAGTGAACTTTGGTTAATGATTTGCTAAAGCATTTATAAAACCAAAAATTATAAGGAATCTTAAATATTTAAACTTCATTCCAAATGTTATATATTGTATGTAATTAAAAGGGTTACTTGAGGACAAGTAATGTTTAAGTTTGGGGGAATTTGATCCACATTAAAAATACCAATTTTTATGCCTTATTTATGATTCAATTCTTAAGGATATTATGCTTTAATGAAAGGTATTTTTATGTTTTTGGATGTAGGTGATAAAAAAAGAGTTCAAGAAGGAAAAATGAGCAAAAAGGAGCAAAAATGGAGCTAAAAGAGGAAATTTTTCGAAATTATAGGCCTGACGCCTAAGCGCTAGAATCCGGTGCCTAAGCGACAGTTCGATACAGTCGCAGACAAGATTTTTGATGAGTTTGGGTAGTTATTTTGACGGTGTTAAGCGGTTATTGGAGCTTCTAGAAGACTGTAAGTTACTCCTAATATATAGGACATGTGATACAATGCATCTGGAAACAGGGAAATGGTTTTAATCGCGAAGAGGTGCGACCCAAATTGAAGAGGTGCGAAGACCTGGACAAAGAGTCCGACGCCTAGGCACCAGATTTCGGCGCCTAGGCGCGACAGTTACCTTCTAGAAGATACATTGTATTTGGACAAATTTTGAAGAGGTGCCTTAAGCAACCCCTGGTCAAATTCAGAGCTCTATAAATAGGAGCCCATTCTATAGAGAAAATCACACCCTATAGTCTCTTTCACCCCTTCTTGCATCTTTAGTCCCCAAGCACTATATTCCATCCAATTATTTTAGGAAGCCACCTTCTTTATTATTTAGTGAGTTTATTTTGAGTGTTAAGTGTGAGATTATTAGTGTAGTTGCTGTTGAAGTCTTTCATCATTGCATTGGAGTCAGTAGAAGTTAGCGGATCACTTGAAGGAACATTCCAGATAAGTATTTGTAACATAGTTCAAGGTTTTATAAATATGTTTTGTTGTGTGAATTCAATGTGTTCTGAGTAGTTAGATTTCTTTCTCTTTTCAACTATGAAAAGATAATAAAATAATTAAACTTTGGTGGAGAATTTAACTTAAAATAATTATAAAAATTGTGATGATATTAATACCTGATCTTAGTTTACTTTTTAAACTGGCCATTTAAATTGTTAAAACCTATCGAAGAATTCCGAGACCTATCCGGAGATGAGTTCTTAACTAGTAGATATCACATGAATCCTTAGGTAATCGCAGTGCTATACGCGGGTTATTTAAAGTGAAGTGCAAATAAATAGGAAGATATGATTTATTGGGCGTAGAATTCATTAGTTTTTAGAGTGACAGACTAAATTCTAATAATTTGGTTTATAGATAGGGAACGAGTCATTGGTAGGGCCGACCATAGCCACCCTTGGACATCTAGTAGTGTGAGCCTAGATTAACCCATTCTACTAATAACACATCCTGAACCGATCTATAGATTAGTCAATGTTCTTTATGCCTGGACCAAAGGGTAAAGAATAGGAAGGCTTCTATTTGGCACAATACCATAATCTAAATTCTCCACAAATGGTAATTATTCTAAAAATCTTGGATTAGTTGAAAAGGAGAAAGTTGTTTTATTTATAAATGCATTAATATTTATTTTAGTAATGCTTTCTTACATTTAGTATAAATTTCATTAAATCTAAAATCTAAACTTTAAAAAGAAATACAAATAAGAAAAATTATTTTTAATTTGAAAAATCTAAAAATATTACTTAATATTCTAAAAATCTTCCATGTGGGATCGATAACCAGGACTCCACTAGAGCCCTGTATTACTTGATACGATACGTATACTTGCGTTTGTAATTGTGAATTTTATAAATTATAATCTAAATATAAATTCATAAACTCTTTCATAAGTAAAATTGCATCAACTGTTTGGCGTCACTGTCAGTGATTAAATCTTCTAGCAGTGGTATCAAATTCTTGCATTTGAAAGTATATATATAACCCCTTTAGGCTAAGTTACGCATCATATTCTAATAAAATGAAATGTTCCGAAGCTTGAAGCCATTCACCTATTAAATTTCTGAATATCACATTTTCCTTGGAAACCTTACCTTTGGAAGCCATGAATATAAATATCTGATAAAGTGCTTGATTTAATGTCTTCAGCCCGACGTACCAATTTTAATCAGGATGACTCGATAATTAAACCTCTTTAAAATGTGGTATATGCCCTTCAAAATAAGGTTTTAATCTTAGCCCAATAACTTTAGATATATTCCCAGTTTAAGGATCTTCAAAATCAATAGCTCCATATTGATAGACTTTAATAAAATTGATTGGTCCTAATCACCTAGACTTTAGTTTTCCTAGAAATAATCTCAATCTTGTATTATATAACAAAAATTCTTTTCTATGTTCAAATTTCTTTCTTAATATCTTCCGATCATGCCATATTTTCATTTTCTCTTTATAAATTGTTGCATTATCATACGCTTCATTTCTAATCAATTCAAGTTCATTAAGTTGCAACAATCTTTTCTCACCAAAGCATCCTTCAAATTAAAATTAATTTCTTGATAGCCCAATATGCTTTATGTTCCAATTCTACTGGAAAGTGGCAAGTCTTTCCAAAAATTAGTCTATATGGGGACAATCTTATAGGAGCTTTATAAGCTGTCATATATACCCATAATGCAGTATCTAATCTTGTAGACCAATCAAATTTATTGGGATTCACATTTTTCTTCTAAAATTCATTTAATTTCATGATTTGATACTTTTGCTAGACCACTAGTTTGAGGATGATAAGCAGTTGAGAATCTATGCATAATACTATATTTTCCAATAAGTTTCTCAATTCTCTTATTCCTAAAACGGGTTCCTCCATCAGTGATGATCACTCTCGGCATTCCATATCTTGTAAACAAGATTTTTCATTAAAAATTTTGAAATACTACGAGCATCCCATTTAGGTAAAGCTATTGCTTCAATCCCTTTTGATACATACTCTACAGTAATTAATATATATAAATTTCCAAATGAAGGAATAAGTGGTCCCATAAAATATAATTCCCATACATAAAACATTTCAACTTCCAATGTAATTCAGAGGCATCTCATTTCTTCTAGAAATATTTCCTACTCGCTGAAAACGATCACATGTTTTAATATATTCATTAATAACTCTAAAAAGAGTAGGCCAATAAAATCCATATTGTAAAATCTTATGTGCATTTCTATTAGTTCTAAATGTCCTCCAAATTCAGAATCATGACAGCTTTGAATAATTTGTTCAGCTTCTTCATAAGGCACACATCTCCTCGTAACCATATCTTTACCCTGTTTATATAAATATGGGCCATCATAAAAGTAAAATTTCGCATCATGAATAAATTTCATCTGTTGTTGCATCTTTAATTCAGAAGGTAAAATATCACATACAATATAATTAATAATGTCTGCATACTACGGTATATTCTTTCCATTAATACCGCACAATTGTTCATCCAAGAAAGTTTCCGTAAGTTCATTTGTAAAATTAGATAATTCTTTCATTTCCAGCCTAGATAAATGATCAGCTATTTAATTATCAGTTCCTTTTCTATCCACTACCTCAAAATGAAACTCGTTTTTTAGAAGTATCCATTGAATTAATCTTGATTTTGCATCATTCTTTTACATTAGATACTTAATAGCAAAATGGTTTGTATGCACTATATATTTAGCCCAAATTAATTATGACCAAAATTTATCAAACGCATAAACAATAGCTAATAACTCTCTTTCAGTAGTGGTGTAATTAATTTGAGTAGCATTTAGAGTTTTACTAGCACAAGTATATTACTTTAAGGACTTTGTCATATCTTTGTCCTCAAACATGTTCCAATGGCATAATCACTAGCATTGCAAATTAGCTCAAATGGTTTCTCCCAACCAGGTTAAACTATTATCAAAGCAGTGATTGTTTTTTCTTTTAATAATTTAAAGGCTTTTATGCATTCTTTACTAAATCAAATTTATTGTATTTCTCTAAAAGTTAACACAGAGGCTTAGTAATTTTTGAAAACTCTTTTATATAATGCATCTAGAAACAAGCATGCCCTAAAAAACCTCTAACCCCTCTCGCTGTGGTAGGAGGTGGTAGTTTAGCAATAATTTGGATTTTTGTTGGATCTACCTCCATTCCATTTTCAAAATTTTTATGCCCAAGCACATTCCTCCCGCAACCATAAATTGACATTTCTCTCAATTTAATACTAAATTTGTTTTTTCACGTAGTTCCAAAACTTTTTCTAAATGATTTAAAAATATTTCAAATGAAGTTCTGAACACTGAAAAATCATTCATAAACACTTCTATTCCATTTTCAATTAAATTACAAAAAATTAACATCTTACATCTTTAAAATGTTGTAGGTGCATTACATAATCCATAGGCATTCTTCGAATAGTAAATGTTCCGTAAAGACTAGTATATGTTGTCTTTTCTTGATCATCATAAGCAATTAGAATTTGATGATAACCGGTATATCCATCCAAAAAGCAACAATATTTGTGCCCAGCTAATCTATCCAACATTTGGTCTAGAAAAGGTAAAGGAAAGTGATCTTTCCTTATTGCGGCATTTAATCTTCTATAATTAATACAAATTCACCATCCAGTGACTTATCTTGTGGGTATTAAGTCATTTTTCTCATTTACATCTACATTCACTCCACTTTCTTTGGAACACACTGAATTGGACTCACCCAAGCACTATCTGAAATAAGATATATTATTCCAGCATCTAACCATTTTAAAATTTCTTTCTTAACCATTTCATTCATCATCTAGTTTAATCTCCTTTGAGGATCAGCCTTAGGTTCATGACGTTCATCTAATATAATTCTGTGCATACAAATCAAAGGATTGATTCCTTTAATATCAACTAAAATCCATCTGAAGCCTTTTTTTGTATCATTTTAAAGTTTCTAATAATTTCGCTTTTTGATTCAGTTAAATGCGAGGATATAATAACAAGTAATGTTAATGAATCTCCTAAAAATATGTATTTTAAATGTGTAGGCAAAATTTTTATTTTAAGTTCAAAAAATTTTATAATTAAAGGAATGAGATTTTTATTATCACATTTCGTAGTATCCAACATCTCAAATCATTCCCGAACATAATCCAAATTTTCATTTTCTATCTCAACATTTTTATTTGCCATCTCATACTTATCCTCATATTTCAAATCTTCTTACCTGTAATTTCTCTTCAAACTTTTCCTTAAAATGTTCATTACTCATATAGTCACAAACTTCCATTCTAAAACATTCATTATCTTTTTCTGTTGCAGGATATTTCATGGCTTTTGATATATTAAATGTTACCTCTTGATCATTGACTCTCATAGTTAATTCTCCTTTTTGAACATCAATCACAGCTCTCATAGTTGCAAGGAATGGTCTCCCCAAAATAACATGAATTTCTTTAACTTCCTCCATATCTAAAATAAAAAAATCCACAGGAAAGATAAATTTATCTACCTTCACCAATACATCTTCTATAACACCTTTAGAATAGGTGATTGAACGATCATCTAACTGAAGTGTTATAGTAGTAGAGGAAATCTCTCCTAAACCCAACCTTTTAAAAATTGAGAGAGGCAAAAGATTAATAATGGCTCACAAATCACATAAGGCTTTTCCAAAAAATCAACACTCAATCATATTTAAAAGTAGTACATAAATCTAGAAAACTACCAGATGTACGTTAGGATCTTCAGTAGGTGTTCCCCCAAACTGATTATTTTGTACCATCTAAATAATAGCGAGGTTAAGCTCAAATGAATTAGCAACAATAGCAAAATTTTGATCAGTTAAGTGACTTTTATCTGTTGTAGGATTAACATAATCTCTTAAAGGTTTCTGTTGATGTTCATTTTCAATTCTTTGATTATCTAGGTTGTTCGCCATTTTGTTCAAATTCTCAGATTTTTTTTGTTGTTTTCTAATTTTTCTAATAGTATGTTCTAACTCAGGGTCATGAGGTATTAAACCTTCAGATCGAAGACTACACATAAACAAACACAATCAGCACGCTTAAAATTAAGCAATAACACAAATATAAGTTTAATAAATCAAGCAAAAGTTTTTCAAATACTACTAAATTTACCATTACCTTCCCCGGCATCGATACTAAAAATTTGATGCTTTGTTTTTTTGTATTTCAACATATTTTCTTATAGACATCAGTATATACCATTAACTTCCCTGGTATACGTATTGCTAAAGTAATACAGGGCTCTAGTGGAGTCCTGGTTACCGATCCCACAGAAAAGGTGTAAATTTATGATGGTAGCACTAAAGCACAATGTTCAGACTATATAAAACTTACAAGTGAAATGCACAAGTTGCTAGTGTTTAATTATGTTAATAGAACTAAGTTTACCAAACTACTCTCTAAACTTTAAATTAAAATTTTATAAATAAAGTTTTACTATTTTGTAATGAAAGGTTCAAATTAGAGAAAGTATCCTTCCCCTTGCAATGAAGTTATGGTTAGTGAAAGATTTAGATTGTTGGAAATTGTCTTGTGCCAAATAAGAGCATTTCAATTCTTTAAACTCTTCCGTGTGCATAAAAAACATTGGCTAATCCTAGGTATAGTCCTTAAAATTGTGATTAGGATGGGAGGATGCTAGCTCTCACTCCAGAACTCCACTTCCACCTCGCCTGAGGGCTGACTCACATTTTAGTTTCCAAACACTGTGACTGAATTAGGAATTTTAGTCTGTCACCCTAAAATCTCTAATTCTACGCCCAACAAAGTATATTTCCATATTTATTTTCACTCAACCACATGGACAACATTTTCATCTATGGAATTTAATGTGATTCTCACTTTGTTATAGAAAGTATACTCTTCTCAGGCATATGTTTCACAACAAATTTTAACATTTCAATTAACCATATCGAAAAGTAAATGAAGTACAAAGTGTAAAATAATCACAAGTATTTAACAAGTAAATTGCATATCCAATCCATCTCTTCATTTCACCATCTCTCATTGCAAGGATAAAGACAAAGAAATCTATTCAAAATTCATGAGAAAGATACGATAAAAAATAGATTTTATATATAAAAGCAAATTCATACAAACAACAATTAACAAACACAGCTTATCTGAAACTCTTCCCCAAAGCAAATCCCTTGAAGTTCCTTTGAATCTCTTTCTCTCTTTGCAGTATCACTCAATTATTTCTTAGAAAAGTAAGGAAGAAGAAATCTCTCACTTTCCTTCATCTCCTACAACTCTAGAGAAAACCCTAATTTTACTTCACGCACACATGACTCCAGCGACTCTCTCACACACCAAACACGCTACACACCACACACTGCCTACTCAGACATTTTTGGCATTCAAAATACTCTAATATAGTGAAGGGATGAATTTCCCAAGATATGCCACAAGAAGCCTTCCAAAAGTATTCCAAATACGTTGAATCTATAAAAAATTGACTTAGTAATCGTCTTGGGAGCCGTCGTGCCGGCTTTGGGTACTTTCGACGACGGATTTGGGCGTCGTTAGCACCAAGGCTCTGTCAAATGCCATTGTGGGTGCCCATCCTGGCGTCATCCGCACCTAGAGCATAACTTCCAAAAATCGCCTCACTTGACTCCAAATTTCATCCATTTTACTTTCTTTTTCTCAAAATGCCAATAATCAACATACCTGAAACAAAACATTAAAATAACCTTCTTTAAAGTGCAATATAATAAAAAATAAGTATAAAATATAAGTGAAAAAATCAAACACATTTTTCGTGCATCAATTGACTATCTTCACAACTAGGTAAATTTGGGGTCTCAATAGCTTAGGATGACGGATCCATTGTGTTTTGACCAGACCATCTGTACCTGATTAGGATTACTCTGCCTTTCCTTGATATACCTATCCCTGTCTATGCTTCGACCCTTCATCGATGTCATGTAGTAGGCTCTAGTTGTGGACAAACCATCACCATTTGGGATACAATGATTCACCCTCTACTCTTATGGATTGGTTAGGCCTGAAAGCATATTGTGGATCTATATGGTGACTTGGCCTCGTTTACAATTTATCTGCCATCTGTATGGGATCGTGGGAGACTTAATCACTGACCATATGCTTGGCATGGGCTTAGAAAGTGCCAAGATGCTCCTGTGACTCATTTAATCGAGAGTAATCTTGGGCATCTCTCAAGATGCAATTAACCAAACAAGAAGCGTCCCTCTGGGTGTGCTCTTGAACCCATAACAAACACTCTAATTTAATTCTTTGGTTATGGGTTACTTATGTAGAGATTATCTTTGTGGATGATGCTTTTTAAGGTGTTTTGATATGTTATTGTTCTGGACATACGATCCGGTCCCATTGCATGAAGTTTACTCTACATAAGTTCTCCATATTCTTTCAAAATTGTTTATTTAATTCAATCATGTGTTCTACTTTTTCAGATCCATTATAGAGAGCTATTTGGAGAGAAAACTACATGACAACAATTAGACAAGCTGGAGGCTCCAAGTTTACAAAAAGAACCAAAATAGTTTCGCATAAGCTTAGGCACTTCACCTACGCAACCAATTCATTCTTAATTGGAGTATCTTGACACCCAATTACTTTATGATATTTTTTTTCATCGAGAGTTGCTATGCTAATTTGTTGACCTCACTTTTGTGAGGGTACATATAAATGAACTTCATGATCTACCTTCAAAGTGATTCTATCAAATTTAACTTCCTGAATATATCCAAGATCCCCTAAACCCTAAGATTTAGAGAAAAACTAAATTACATATTTTTTAGCCCAAATTCTGGAGACACACTAGATGAACCAAACCAATGACAATAAACCTTATTTTGGGGACACATGGACCATCCGGTCAACCATAGACCTCAATTGGTCAAACTTGGTCAAAATGGTTAATTTTGGACCTAATGACCACGAGGTCAAAATCGTTAATTTTGGACCCATTAACCACTGAGTCAACCCTTGACCTAACTGGTCAAACTTTGGTCAAAATGGTCAATTTTGGACCCATTGACCAACTCATTGACCACCACGTCAACCCTTAACCTAACCGGTCAAACTTTGGTTAAAATGGTCAATTTTGGACCCAACGACCACCCTATTGACCACCAGGTCAACCCTTGACCTAATTGGTCAAATTTTAGTCAATATGGTCAATTTTGGACCCAATGACCACCATATTCACCAACAGGTGAACCCTTGACCTAACTAGTCCAACTTTGGTAAAAAAGATCAATTTTAGATCCAATGGCTACCCCATGGACCATTTGGTCAACCTAGTCACCAAGTTGGTAAACTTGACACCTTTGATCAATTCAAAACACCAAATTGACCAAACATGAAAAATTGGTCAACCTAAACACTAAAATGGGTTAAACCAAACAATTTGATCAAATCAACCTATCCAATAGACCTAATGACTAACCTAACCATTGTTAACTTGGTCAATTTTGGTCAACCTTGGTCAATTTGGTCAATTTTCACCATTTTGGTCAAAATTTGGTCTTTTCATTAAAATATTTTATTTTCTTAATTAACTAATCATGTAATTAATTAAATAGAACAATCTTAAAAGATCATTAGACCTAGGGTTTAAATAAAAGTTATGGGTCAAACTTATGGTAAAACAAATCCATGGCAACCTTAAAACCCATAATTCACATTTAAACCCTAAAATCAACCCATGGCTTATTGATATTAGGTCATACACAACACATTAAATTTCATCATGACATAACTAACTCCATGACAAACCAATGAGTCAGCATGGTTAACGAAGGCTAAAACTCATCAAGAAACCATCATGAAGGGATAAAGGAGGTGTCACACCTTCATGAAATTCTTGAAGGACGATATGGTTGAGTCATCACTCACCCCCTCTTCACCCAAATGGAAGGAAGCCTTAACGACATCATTCTATCAATCATAGTTAGCCCCGTCATGACATCTTATGGAAATGAGAGAAAATGAATCTTATGCGTCATTCCCTCTCAAATCCATTTGAATCACTCGTGAGCTCATGTCAGGGAGGTTAACTTAACTCATTTTAAGAATCTTATCCACCATGCAAATTTTACATTGGAGGGAAGCCAAAAAAAATAGCCAATTCCTCACCTTAATGAGGATTCATCATGGAAAACTAAGGGGACTCAGCCATGGCTATATTCAACTAAAATCTTATCCCTAAAAATTTTGGAACTCCTCGGCTTCATCCCCGAGCAATCCCAAGCATATCTAAGCTCGACCATGGCCTCTCCATGGCTATAAATAGAGTCTTTCCCGAGAAGACCTAAGGATAGGAGAGACCAAGATACACTGCCTAAAACCTAAACCACCCAAGAAAAAAATTGTTCCCCAAGTCCTAAGGAGTTGATTCCCCATGGAATTAACTTCTGAAATCCACTGCCCTCTTCCAATTTCATACCCTAAAAAAGGACATATTTTTTGTTTGACACAAAGCTCTTCAAAACTCCAAATTGATCACTCCTACACCATCCCTGAGGTGTAAGAAGAAGTTTCCAATCAAAATTGGATCTTCCCGTGAGCCCTAACACTTTCCAAGACCAAGCCGTGAGCACATTTCAGTGAAATCATACCTCCAACAAATTTAACTTCAAATTGAGCATAGGGGAAGCTTCACAAGGACCCAATGATCATGTCTATCAAGCTTGATTAAAGCTTCACTTCATCAAGTCCAGAAATGACCATTTTAACCAAAATCTTGCTTAGGTCTGGACATTTGTGAAGTAGATAATTACAAAACACCCACATCACCATATAGAAGTGTTCGTCTCTTTAAGATGAAGCTTTAGGAAAAAGTTTTGTGAAAATCCATTGATATTTAATTGATATATTAAGGTCTAAATACGAACGGTTTACGGTTTAATAGGCTTTGGGGTTAATGATTGAAAATGGACAGTTGTGATCTACCCGAACCGCGAATCTGTCTATATGAAATAGACAAAACTGCAGGCAACGTGGCTGCTCACGTGTAAAGCTCCACAAATCAGATGGCGCTGCATGTGAGTTCGACTGATCTAAGAATCCAGTCAGCGCCGTTTCACTTCAATAAGAAAATCTGGATTTTCTTATTTAATTAAATACAAAAGTCTTTGAAAATTCATATCATGACATAGAAAAATCACAAAATTATGATAAAAATAATGATGCACCAAAAATATGTTGGATTTTCATTTATATATTGTACTCATTTTTGGTGTTATTGCACTTTAAAGGAAGGTATTTTTCAAGTTTTGCTATAGGTATGATAATTTTAGGCAATTGGAGAAAGAAGAAGCATTAAAAGAACGAATTTAAAGCAAAAAAAGATAAAAACCATAACATTGTGTTCTGGCGCCGTCGACGCCATTTTCTAGAGAGCATCCTAATATTAGCGCGATAAGGCGCTAACCGCCCCAATGTCGGTGGAGGCCATATTAAATGTATTTGGACATTTGGAGGGATTCTTGAGGCATGTCTTAGGGAATTCATCCCTAGGCTATTTTAAAATGAATTTGGTGCCAAAAATGAGTAGTAGATTAGTTTGTAAGTGCTTTGTGAGTAGAGAGAAAGTGTGTAGAGAGTTTAGGGTTTAGGGTTTGGTGTAAAAATGTTATTTTGTGAGGGATTCTTCTCAAAAGAGTTGTAGGAGGAGAGGGAAAGTGAGAGATTGCTTCTTCCCTACTAATCTAATAGGGAATTGTGTGTTGTTGTGAAGAGAGAAGAAGATTAAAAGGAACTTCAAGGGATTTTCTTGGGGAAGAAGTTGAGATAAGTTATGTTTACTTCTTATTGTTTGTGTGACTTTGCTTTATTTATAAAATCCTTGTTTTGTCATATCTTCATCATGAATTCTGAATAGATTCCTTCGTCTTTTTCTTTGTAATGATAAATGGTGAAGTGGTGATTTAGATTGGATGTGCCATATGAATGTTAAGAAATTGTGTTGATTTTTCACTTCGTACCTCATTTACTTTTTGATCTGACCAATTGAATTGTTAAAATATGTTATGAAACTTACGATAGGAAAGGTCTATGTGTTCTACAATGAAAGTGAAGATTACATTCAATGTTCATGAATGAGTGATGTAGTTCATGGGGGTTGGGTGCAAATAAATAGAGAAATATTGTTTATTGGGTGTAGAATTGGAGATTTTAGGGTGACAGAATAAAATCCCCAATTTGGTCCTAGTGTTTGGAAACTAAAGCGAGAGTTAGCCTTCAGGTGAAGGGAAGTGGGAGTTACGGAGTGAGAGCCGGTATACTCCCAACCAAACCACCGGTTTAAGGACTAAACCTAGGATTAACCGATGTTCTTTATAACACTCAGAAGAGGGTAAAGAATTGGTATGCTCCTATTTGTCACAATACAAAAATTTCACTAATCTTTATCATTCACTCACCATCCATCATTGTAAGGGCATGACACTTTCTCCAAATTTAAACCTTTCAATACAAAACTTAGTGTAGTAGTATTTAAGTTTAATTTGAAGTTTAGAAAGTACTTTAGTTGTCTTAAAATCTCTAGCATCTTTAAACTTTAGTAACTTTAATATTTACTTTACGTGCATTATAATTTGAAGATTGGATTTCTATGCTACGCTTTAAAGATTTGATTCTTCCCTGTGGGATTGATAACCAGGACTCTACTAGAGCCCTGTATTACTCGAGCGATACGTAAACTTGCGTACAGATTGGATACTTTCTAATTAGATTGATTATACATTGTGACTGAATTGAAAAAACTTATAAGTACTTATTTAAGACAGCCACGATCAATTTTTTGGTGCATTTCCCGTGAAGGCAATAGTAAATTTAGTATTAACTAAAAACTTTTGTTTCATAATTTGCAATTGTGTGTGTTTACTTGCTTTTAAGTGTGCCTACTGTAATAGTGTATCGTAGTTTTGGATTTGAAGGTTTAATACCTTACGATTTGGAGTTAGAAAGTAATATTAGAAAAATTTGAAAACAACAAGAATCTAAAAATTTGAACAAAATGGCGAACAATTTCGATAATAAAAGAAATGAAAATGAACATCAACCTAGACCTTTAAGAGATTATGCTAACCCTATGAAACACCTAAAATATATAGTATTTTTTATGCACATTTTTATACCTATTTTTGACTATATTGTACTTTAATGGAAGGTATTTTGTGTATTTTTCTTGCAGGTATGTTTAAATGGATGAACGCGATGAAAAGAGTGGAAGAGGATCAAAATTGGAGCAAAAATGAAGAAAATTGAAAAATTGATCTGTGGCAGCCAAGCTCTAGAACCCGTGATAACGTGCCAGAGTCTCGCGGCTATGTGCCAGATTTGGAGCTTACACACTAGAAGACCTGCGGCTAAGATTAAGCATAACCGATTAAGATCCCATGGTTCTGTCATCCCGGCACCATTATTTTCATCGAATTCACTTAGTCCAAATGAATTTGCTAAACTCAACTGAATGAGTTCCACACTTTCATTTAGACTGTGGGAAATATCGTTAGCAACACGTGGGTTACATCATCTGAGGGATTCCTGATCATCCAAAGAGACATTTTAATTTAGTTGTAGTTGTAGTTTTGTTGTTCTATTTGTGATTAAATTTTAAGTTGTTTTATCTTTTGAATGTTGTGGAGGTGAATTTTATCGTGTGTTGATTTTTAATTTATTTTTGGGTTTCAGTTTTGTGGCTATCCTAAAAGTTTCAGTTTTCATACAGGGTGACATTGTTGTTTATCTTGCAAGTTTTGCAAGAAAGAAAGTACAATGCATGTAAATAAATTGCAATAAAATATAAGCGTACTTGGAGGGTCTTCTCGTCATTCCCGGCTGTCAGGGCATTTAAATACTTGCAAGAAATACTAAGTAAAGCTAAGCGAAGGTTCTGGTTGTCTACCAAAATCCTAATCCTATTGCTAGTCAATTCCTGTGACGTCTAGGTTCTTGTGTTTTGTTAAGGATGATTTTCTTTATCAAAGGAAAACTAAGTTCAATTGTTTGTCTAAAAAATCCCATCAGAGTGAGAAAGTGCTTAGGACGAGTCTTAAACATCTTTTCAATGCTTCTGGGATTATTTCGAGTCCAAATCAATTTCATTATGCAGATAAATTGATCATCCAAGAATTTGGTTAAGTTTTGTTTCTTGCTCAGTGAACTTGGACATTTGATTATCCGATGAGTGAAGTGGAATTTCATTTAATACTTCATTTAAAGGTTATGAAGGTAGAAGCCTTCAGGGGAAAATTAGTTTGCTAAAGGATTTAACCATTAAAGTTGAATCGTTGTCTCAAGATAGTTTAGTTTAGTTGTAAAATTTCAAACTGATTTTTAAAAGTTTTAGATTACTTAGGTTAAAGAAGTTATTTGAATTATTTGAAAATTTTTAATGATTTGAATTTGTTTTAACTTAATTATAACATTTTAGATTGATTTTTAATTTAATTTGATTATCATATTGTAAATTTTCTGAGATTATTGTTAACACCTCAAGTTTGTTTTAGGTTAAGTTTTAAGTGATTTCAAATTAGCTTTAATATTTTAGATTTATTTTAGCTTGATTATTAAATCATTCAATGTTTTAAACTTTAATTTAATTAAGGATTTTTCTCTTTTAATCATTGATTTCAATCATCATTTTAGAGTTAATCAAGAGTTGAATATTATTGAATTAATCCATTTAGGGACTTTAAATTAGAGAATTGATATCTTCTTGTCATATCCCTAATCTTAATACTCCAAATTTTTTAATTATTCTTCCAAAATTTAAATAGTTTAATTCGTTAAGATTTCATTTCGATCTACCTCTTTAAGTCCCTAAGTTTCAATCATAAAAGAGAAGATTTAGGATCAAAAGTTCATCCCTCCCTTTGATTAAGCCTAAAGTATTATTTTGGGTTAAAATCCCTTAATTACTTTTATGCCCTCTTAAACATATTCACTCCATAATTCACTAAATTGAGCTTAAATGAACTTGAAATTTTTATGTCACCTCACTCACATGTCAATTAAGACATTAGAGGAGAAAATGTGATTTTTCAACTTTTAATTTAATTTATATAATTAGTTTAATGAAAAATAATGGTTTTCAATGAAAATTCAACAATATGGCCAAGTTAAAGTTTCTATCCTTAGGAAAATTATGGGATGTTCCTACTGACCAGGGGACCACATTGACTAATTTTGGTGATTTTTTGAATTATATTTTATTTATTATAATTATTTCATGTTTTAGGGTATTAATTAATTATAAAATAAAATTAAAGTTAAAAAATAAGTTTTATATTTTTCTTAAATCTCTCTGACCTCAAAGAACTCAAAGAAATAAATTTTATATTTTTCTAATTTTTCTTTGAGTTTTAGAATTATTTTAGTGGGAAAGGTTGAAAAATCCATTTTTAATATTAAAAATTGCATTAAGCTTTTAAAATTCAATATCTTTAGCTAGGGTCTTCGAAAAAAATTTTGGTTGGTTCTTAAGTGATTAGGAGACCAATATGACATTTTTGTGAATTTTATTATTTTTGTGATGTTTAATATTTTTTAATTATTAAAATATTCAAAATTGGGTTAAAAATGAAAATTTTTGAAAAATTCCAATTTTCATTTTCGTAGGCTTCTCTGATCCCAGAGAGGCCTCAAAACTAATTTGGTGAATTTTTGAAATGTATTTTGGGTTTTATGAGTTTTTAAAGTTTAAAAGTGGCCATGTGATTTGAATGATTCATTTAGTGGGTTAAATAATTTTCAATTGATTTAAAATCTTTATGGGAACTCCTCTGACCCTAAAGATCAGTGGAGAATTGATTTTGTGTTATTTTAATGAATGGTTGTTTCAAATTAATTTAATCTTAATTTTAGGGTTTTTGCCAAATTAGGGTTCATTTAAATGAGTTAAGCCAAGTTACAATTTCCCTAGGGTCCTCTGGTTCAGAGATACTTCCCCTAATTTTTCTTGATTGTATTAATCAACATGCTAATTATTGGAATTAAATTACCAAAACAAGCACATAAACCTGGAAAATAGATAACTTTCCACAGAGATAGCCTCTGACCTTAGAAAATTCAGGGAATTTCCCCAAGATTAGAGGCTACAAAAGCCCTATGGTCGCATTCCATGGTGAATTGTATGTATGAGTGGAGAATTAAAATACTTAGAATAGTGTTAAATTAATTAAAAATCAAATACTTAACAAAATAACTTAATTCTTTTTTCACCTTAATCTCCTCTGTTCACTGAGAAAGAGGGTTTTTTTAGTTTATTTTTAGGATTTTTCTATGCAAAGATATGCATTTTTAAAGGTTCTGGTATTTAAATAAATAAAAAATATCCTAATTTCCTACTTAACCACGCGGCGTCACCTCAACCGACGCAGATCGGAAGTTCCACGTGATGTCCCCCCATTCGGAGCCACCATCTGAGTCAGCACGCTCTTTTCGTTCTACAGTTCTTTCAGCTCGATCTCTGCCATCCATCTGATACACGCTCGATCCAACGGTGGCTGGTCATCGCCTCTGTCTGGTTCAACCCGAGAGCCGTCCAACCTAAAACCTTAAAATCTCAAGCTATACTCAACCAAATCAAGGGCGGTTTGTTTCTACATGCTCGTCTAGCCTAAACGAAGCTATCCATATGGCTAACATGTATTACAATCAAGCCAAATAAAATGGAGAATCGCCGGAAGCTCGGGAGGAAGGAAAGTTCAATACCTTTGCTTTAAGAGGTGAGGCCTCAATGAGAGATGCTCGACACATTTGTTGGAGTTCCAGAAGCCTACGGATTGAGTCCCTGGTCGTGGTGAATTACCTAGATATGAAAGTGACCAGACCCGATTTGGAGCTCTGGTTGATAGAGCAATTGGGTGGTTTAGAGAGGGGGCTTTCATTGGGGAACTCCTTCTCTTGGTGCTGGGAAGGTGTGGATGAGTTTAATTTGATTTTGGTGGAGGTTCTAGGGATGTCCTGTTTCTGGCCTAGTTTTCGACTGAGAAATTGAGCTCAGCCAGAGGATTTCAAGGCAGGAGGACAGCGGGGATGAACTTCTCTTGGCTAGGAGGAGCTCTGGGAGCAGTTTGGAGGAGTTTTGTGAGGGGAGTTTTAGTATTTTATTCATGCCCAAAAGGAGGGGATTTTATAGCCATGGTCGGAGAGGGGAGCTCAGGGCCAGGCAATGAGTGGTTTAGGCCGCTCAGGGTGAGGGCAGTGCAGGCAAGGTGGCTGGTGAGGGGATTGCCCACTGTCAAGCCCAAATTTTGGGTTTCAAGGACAAGGGGGGTGCTCGGGCATTCTTATTTCGGAGGCTGGGGTGGCTAGCAAGGACGGTCAGGCGGCTGGGCAGGCTGAGGAGGAGTGGGGGAGAGGTTTAGTTTAATTAATTTTGGCAGAGGAGGTTGCTTAGGGGGATTAGAGATGGGACATGGCTTTAGCCATGTGGCTTGGTCCCTTGGTCGAAAGTGGTGGACCATTGGTCCATGGCTCATGGGGCTTGGGTTAGGTCAGGTCAAACCCACCCTAGGAGGTCTAGGGTTGGCAGCCAAGGGGTTGGTTTGATAAATTTTGGTTTAGGTAAGTTCAAGTTGGTTCATGTGTTCAATTTAGTTCACATGGGTTTGAGTTGGGCTAACTTGAGTTTGGGTTTGAATTGGATCAAATTGATTGATCAATATAGTGTAAATGATTGTAAGGAATATTTTTCATGAAGACATAAAGTGGATTGGAGTTCATTTGGAGTTTCAATTTGGAGGATTTTGGAGTTTTGGTTAATTTTGGGTACCATGGGTTAGGTTGGGTTTCGGTTTGGATAGAGTTTGATTCAAGGCTAATTTATGGTTTAAAATGTTACAAGTTATTGTATGAAAGGTTTAGGATAGAAATTGGGTGGAAAGTTTGGGTTTACGGGATCCAATTTGGGGAATTAGGGGTAGGTGACGACTTTAGGGCAAATTTGGGGATTTTGCTTTCAAAGAGATTTTGAGTAGGGTTTGTGTTTAAATTGAGGACCAATTTATGTTGTGTTTGGTGTAGGGATGTATTAGGAAGAGTTTAGAGTTGATTTGGGGGCAAAATTGAGTTGAATTGGGTTGGATTAGGGTAAGTTTGAGTCATGAGGCCAAAATTGGGGCTTTAGGTTTCAAGTTGAAATTGAATTCAAATGTGAATCAAATTGGGCTTGGATTTGGTTTAAATTGGTATTGGGGATGTTGATTTAAAGTTTAGAATTGAATTTGCGTAAAATTGAGGTCAATTGGGTTGATTTGGTTTGACATTGGGTCCACTTGGGTTAAATGAGCCAAGTTGAAATTTTGGGTTGAAAGTGGATTAATTTGAAAAAATTGGGCTATGGTGTAGTTGAAAAAAATGAAAATGGGAATATTTGGGATATTTTAGAATTTTTTTTGGGAATTTTTGGAATTTTGGGTTAAAGGGGTATTTAGGGTATTTGGAGGTTATTTGGAGGGTATTGGGGTATTTCGGTAGATTTAAATGGTGGGAATTGTTTTAAAAATATTTTTAAGAGTTTTAGGAATTTTGGGTAATTTTTGGGAATTTTTGGATGATTTGGTGATTGTAGGGGCAATTTGGGTAATTTTGGGTGAGTTTAGGGGACCCAATGTCAGGACTAAAAATTTTGGCAAAATGAATGGAGTTTCAAATAAGGAAGAATGAGACCATTTTAGTGGGCTCAAAATTAGGAAGAAGTGATTTGAAATGGAATCAGGGTTTAGAAGCATGAGCCATGGACTTAGCCAAGTCCAACCACTTTGGGACCAAGTCTAGCCAAATGGTAACCACTTTATGATCCTTCACATATTGACATTTGCCATCTTAATCAAAGATTAGTGGCTTGGATTCAATAATGTGATTTTCATAAAGGGTAGAAAGGCAAGGTTTCAAGGTTTGGGTTAAGTGCCTTAGGGATGTGTGTGTGTACAAGAGAAGCTCAAGTCACCCAAGGTCACCCTAAGTCCAAACAATCCTATAGGAACTCACTATTGGTTGCCCATATGGTGGTTTTAGCCTTCTGAGGTGATTTAGAGGTTTGCAACCTTCCAAGTGGGGTTCTAAGAGGAGTCAAGAAGTGGCTGAATTGCTAAAAGGGTGGGTCCCAATTCTAGTCCTCTAGGATAGTTAAGGAGAAGTCCTATGGCTAGATCCTAAGCACTAAGAAAAAAGAAAAGAACTCACCAATAATGAGGTCAACAATAGCCTAGCAGAATTAAGGATTGGGACATACATAACACCTAAACCTACCCCATGAGACTTAAAGAAATACAATAGAAGGATGTAACCTATGGTTAGTGGCAAATTTATTTTAAACCTCCTCGAGACTACGAATCCCTTGAGCTACAACATTTAAGGGGGATTCCTTATAGTTGACGAATAATGATTTTCCCAGGATAACAGAAAGTCATGGGCATCTTGATCGGGTAAATCATTCTCTGTGCCTAGGTTAGTCCATCTAAAAACATTTCCTACCTTTACTCTATAAGGGTTCTAACTAGTTCATGTCTATCATTTTAAGTATCACTGATTCACCTTGTATAATCTAATCAGTTCAAAGAGCATTTCAAATCCTTTCAATTCCATCTCCCAGATATGACAACTACGTTATCGGATAATCAAGTTTCTTACCCTTTGAGCTCAAATGCTTTTAATCCTTTCATAATTTGACTCGTTATATTAATCAAGAGTTTTCTTTATGGTTGTTGACCTTAATGATATAATTAACTACGAGGGATTTCCCATGTATGAAGCAATGCCCCAGAATTTAAATAAATATTATCTTACACTTATGATGTAAGGGAAAAAACCACCTTGTTCTCTAGATCGAAAGAAGGATTTCATCTTCCAGGTGGTTATTCCCATTTCTAAGGTAATAATCTCTTCCTTCTGAAGGACATATTATTCTTTGGAATTTCGTAACCAATCATCTAGCTAGAATGTTGATCCCCGATAAATGCAACGACGTCAAAAACTTGGCACCGTCCGGTAAATGCGCTGATGATTTAGATATGAAACTTATGATTTTATAATATGAGATACTACGCAAGTGTACGTATCGTTTATCAAGTAATATATGACTTTCTGATTAAGTCCCGAGATATCGAACCCACAGGGAAAATATGAAAATTTTTAAAGAAATCAGAAAATTATCTTTTTACTTTCTTTAATTGTTTTTGAAAAAGTATGTCTTGATTTTAAAAAGTTCTTAAAGTTGATTTGTCTTTTAAAATTTCCTTAATAAAATGTTAAGCAATGAAATTAAAATTATAATAACTAATAACACTGGATGTCAAATTCTGTTAACTAGAATATCTTTTTCTTTTCTTTTATGAAGTAGTAATAATTCTTAAAGTATTGTTGTGAAAGTATTTAAATTTGTTGTGACAGATAGAAGCAAATGTGTTTTTTACCCTTACTTGGTTCTATAAAGAGCGCAAGTTAATTTGAAATTTTTATTATTTTGAACATGGTTAGGTAGGGAAGATACCAGTCTCTCACTCTAGAGTTCTCTTGATTCCCACCACCTGGGGGCTAACTTCTCATAACAAAACTCAAAATTTCAAACCAAATTAGGGGGTTTTAGTCTGTCACTCTAAAATCCTCTAATTTTACTCCCTTTCATAAAAATATCTTCTAATATTACATTCAATTATATGGACTACAATTCTCACCCATATAATTGCATATGATTCTTACTAACTTTTATGAGACAATACCACATTGGATCTTACATAATCTCAAGAAATTCTAGAACTTAACGAGGCCAAATTAAGAAGTAAACAAAGTTTTCAGAATCAATCTTCACAACTTCTTCCAACTTTTAAACACTTATACTTTCCACAAAAATTCTTTATAAATTAATTACTTCTCCATTTAAGAAAGGAAAAGATAAAGTAAAGTACTCAAAATGCGTTGGGAA
This sequence comes from Papilionanthe hookeriana x Papilionanthe teres, assembly GCA_022702705.1. Taxonomy (NCBI): domain Eukaryota; kingdom Viridiplantae; phylum Streptophyta; class Magnoliopsida; order Asparagales; family Orchidaceae; genus Papilionanthe; species Papilionanthe hookeriana x Papilionanthe teres. The sequence continues at coordinate 109,798,337 of CM040421.1, read as the reverse complement.
AATACAAAAACACATTGATTTGAAATTAAAAGCAATAAGAAAAATAACAAACAAAAGCAAGTATTAATAAAAAGATTAAAAGTAAACACTTATATGAAAATCCTCTCCACAAGACTAAGGAAGTTCCTCCGAAACTTTGACTTTTTGGTAACTACTCCTTAGAGCAAGTCTCCCAACTCCGATGACTCAAAATACATACTTCAGACTTCAATAAAAACTAAACTAAAAGAAAGAAAAGAAGTGGGAAGAAGAAGACTTCACTCTGACCCTTTTCTCCTTTCTACTCGCTACTCCTACTCTTAATAAAAACTCTTAAAATGCAGTGGAAGAACAATGGAAGTACCCTTCAAAATGTAGTGTAAGAGCCTCCTAAAGCCCCTCCTTCAAAACGCAGTGGAAGAGCCTTTAAAGCCTCCCCTTCTTTCCTAAGATCTCTTTAAATAGTAAACCAAAAGGTGCCTTAGTGCTCTTCAAAATGTGTCTAGATTCAATGTATCTACCAAGGAACGCACCCCTTCATTCAAACTTGCCGCCCAAAGGAAGTTATGGTAGTTACCACCAAGAGTTGCATCCCATCCCCTTTAAAATTGGCGCCAAATTCATTTGAATTTCAATTTTTAACTGTGGTGGTTAAGCGCCGGCTCAGCGGCGCTTAACCGCCAGCCAAAATTTTGATTTTTCATTATTTTGCTCTAAATTTGATCCAATTTTGTTCCTTTCATCATGACCATCCATTTTCATCATAACTGCAAGAAAAACACAAAATGCCTTCCTTTAAAGTGCAATATCATTAAAAATAGGTATAAAAATGTGCATAAAAATACTATATATTTTAGGTGTATCAAAATTCCCAAAACTTAAAATGTTACGTGTCCTCAAGTGACAGTTAATCTCATAGAATATTTTAGCATGCAAATTATGTAATGAGTTTCTTAGGAAGATAACAAAATTTTGTTCTAGAAATAAAATAGTCCAATTTAGAAAAAATTTCAGTAATTAAAACCAACTTAAAGTTTAGAAAGTTCTTAAGTAAAGAAAAATGACAAATATAAGTCTCTATCTATTTCAGAAATATTTGTAGATTCTTTAAAATATATGATTCAAACATTTATTTTTCTCACTTAAAAATCTTTATTTGAAAAATAATTTTACTTACTATATTATAACCTTAAGATTTAGATTTTCTCTGAACTTATATCTTAAACTTTAGGTATGAAACCAATTTTTTATTAGACCCTTAAATCCTCAAGCTTCTCCTCCCTTTTTATATACTATTTTTCACTTTTTTTTCTTCTTTTTTCTTTTTTTTTTTAAAGGCAAGGATTACTATATCTGGATAGGCCTTTAATAATTTTGAATTCCACCCTTTCATTTATAATAAAGGACTAATATATATCTTTCACTTAAAAATCATAATAATAATATTTGAAAATTACTCTTCAATAAAAGAAATTTAAGCTTTGAAGAATAAAAGTCAAATCTTCTATTTATCCAAAAATACAAAACTTCTTACTAAAGATAGTTTAGCTTTATTTAACACTACTTCTCTAAGAAAATTTTAACTTTAAGTTTTTCATGAATACTATTAATTTTAACAAAATTCTTTTATTCATTTCTATATACAAAGTTTTGTTCCCCTAATATAACTTCATGTACATAATTGTTCTTAATCCAAAATAAGATTTATTTTTAAGTATTCTTGAGAATCAAATAAAATTTTAGGTTTTTGAAAATCTTTGTTTTTTTTTTTAATTTTTTTTAATTAAGATAAAACATTTAAGCATAAGAAATGATATAAGGGTGAGAAATAAAAACTGACATATCATGCTTACAGGAATTTTTAATATCCTAATATGCAAGTATAACAATTTAAATAATAGGAGTAAAATGAAATCAAATTTAGTTTTTTCGAACTATATATATATATATATATATATATATATATATATATATATATATATATATATATATATATATATTAAATAAGAAAAGTAAAAATTTCAGAAGACTTCTACAGTAGTGGAGGTTTTTAAAGCAAATACACACCAACTAAAATAACACACTGATACAGATAACAAATGATAGTGGAATTTGAAAAAAATTTAAACATATAGTTTCCTAAGTAGAAGTTCCTAATAGTGGTTTATAATCTCCTAACAGTTTTTTTGAATTAAAGTACACACTACTAAAATCTCTGACATAACATACACATAAAAATATTTACTATTACACACTATCACAAAGCAACATATAAAACCACAATAAAATAACAAAAAACCTGAATATGCATAACAGATAAATAGTAAAACTACAATCTGCATACTATCAAGGTTCACATCCAAACACATTCATCAAACAAAACACTAGATAAAGTACACAGTAACACAATATAAAAACATAATAACTAAAACAAACAACATACATCTACTCTTCATCCTCATCATCATCATTTTGCTCGTTCCAATCCCTGGATGGCACATAAGGTATGTAGAATGGATGAGGTGGCATCTCGAGCACTACGATCACCTCTAATCGGTCTATCCAAATATTGTTGATAAGTCTCCTCATATTCATCATGTTTTATAATATATCTCTCCACATTATCCAACTTACCATCCATATCTTTCATATGCTCTCGAGTAAAACTGACTTTTTCAAAATCTTTCTTAATAAACCGATCCGTGAATCGAGTAGATGACGAAGCACGTGAAGTACTAGCATGAGAAGTAGATGTAGCGAAGTAGAAGTAGTAGAAGCTCTACCAAATCCTCCTCTCCAACCAAACTCTAAATGTACGAGTGTAAGCACCAACATTTACACTGGTAATTGGTCTCGATGGCTGAAGTACCTCTTCCTGGGTATCAAAATTCACTCCGGATCGTTCTCATAGTGAATGAATCAAGGAAGGAAATCCCATACCTGCAGTCATGGTTGATCAAGCACGATTCAAAACATAATAAAAAATTATAGGCTTCCCTTGCAGAATACAATGGTTCAACACAGCTCTTTCTCTCGTTACTTCACTAGTATGACTCAAAGGTAACAACTTAGATGAGATAAAATAATGCCATGCCTTAGAAATGACATTCAATTTGGAAGTAGGAAAGTTTACTCTTCTATCATTTGTTATTTTCCATAATCCTCTTCCATCAGTCAGAAATTCCATGATCTCATCTAATTCCCCTTCCGAAGGATGATAGTTAGAATAAAAATAGAACATGTCAGGAGGTAGTCCATAAAAAGTATTGATTTCCCCAGAAGAAAAGTTTTTCTCATGCCTCCTAACCATCACTTGATTCTCTTCCGTAGCGAGGCAAATTTGCATAATATTCTCTAACCACAGAAGCAACAGCAACAGCGGAGAAGCAACAGTAATTCTCCCAGTTTCTTCTAGCAATCATATCTTCAATCACCTCTCCTGGCTTACTAAACACACGCTTAGGAATCAACTTACGTGACTGCAATGCATCGACGTATCATTCCTCAGCCCTCATACTAACAAATTTGTCAGAATCAAACTTCGTCTTTTCTCGTGCACGCTTTAACTTTTGAGCCATCTCTAAAAATTCATGAAAAATTCACCATAATTTCGAAAATCAAACTAAACATGCTAAATTATTTTCCAAAAGATATTTTCACTAAATCCAAGAAATTTCTCAAGTTTTTCCTCAAATTTTCACCATGAATAGTGACTTTAAGATTTTCCATAATGTACTCAAAATACATATTGAAAATAAAAAATTTTACTTAGGAGTAGTGCTCTTATCTTAAGGAATCCAAATCTAACAATTTTTGTTGAGATCGGCTCTTAAATGATCCACAATATGATGCCCTAGGCTCCACTTTTGCGGTAAACCGAAGGTTGAAGATGATGGGGTGGTTGAAAATGGCTATTTTTCAGGTTTTTTAACTTGTGGGAACCAATTTTCGCGAGCCGGCGCCTAAGCACGAACTCTCGGCGTTTAGCCGCTAAATCTGGCGCTTAAGCGTCGGCATTCTAGCGCTTAGCCGCCAATACACAAATTTTTATATTTAAGGTATATGCACTAAATCACTTAGTTAATCACCCTTAATTACTCCAAAATAATTATTTCTCCCCACAATTCTTCCAATACTCCAAATCAAAATTTAATAACCATTGATTCCGCACAAATTTCACAAAAACACAAACTTATATTAAAACAAACATAACACTTAATACAATACTAGAATTTATATCTAAACATAAAGGATGAAATTCTCTAAATACAAGAGACATTAATCTCAAATTGATAAGTATACATCTCTAGGATGTAACCATCACATCATCAGGCTTAGTTAATATTTAAATAAAAAACACTAAACACACCAAACATGAACTCAAGAACACTAAACATAACACATAAGAACATTAAACAAACAAAACACTCTTAATTCCATTCTCCATTAGGCGGAATATACCCCGGACCACTATTATTCTCATTTGACCCTTCTGGAATATAAATTTGATAGAACGGGCGATAATTGTTCATTCTTACATCATCTTCTTCAATCCATTTGTTCTTCACAAACATCACCTTATCTATTTCTTCCACATACCTTGAATAATTGAATTTCATCTTGAGTTGCCATCCCATGTGTTCCAAATGTAAGTTAGTATCATTGATCTTTGCTTCCATTGAAGTCACTCGGGCTTTAATTTTTGCAATCATTTCTGTAATACCCTGAATACTAACAGCGAGATATCCATTAAATAACTCTTTAGCACTATCACTAATGAACTTACTTTTGTCAGAATCTTGCTTCTTCTTTATCTCATTCTCCTAGGAAGACATGATGCACTAAAAATTCTCTTCTTAAGACTTAAAAATGAAAATAGGACTTGGGGCAAGTGTTTCTCTTAAATTAGGTTCTTTCTATAGACTTGGGAAGTGCTAAAACTACCCCCAAGACGTTTTAAAACTCCAAAACAACTTCCAAAACCTCTTCCCCATGATCTAGGCTTATAGAATCTCATTTTTCATGTTCTTTGTAACTTCGACGCCTAAGCGCCAACTAGGCGGCGCTTAGCCGCCAGTGCTCAATTTAGCACAGGTCTGCCAAATGTCTAAATTTTAATTCTGACTCCTCTAAGTCATTAAATAAGGTCAAATACACTCTATTTAGTTTAAAAACTCCAAATTACTACCACTAAAAACATAAAAACAAACCAAACAAAGCAAACAAAGCATACAAAACAAATATAAAGTAAAACACACCGATAATTATGGGTTGCCTCCCACAAAGAGCTTGGTTTAACGTCTTCAGCCTGACAAACCTTGAACTCATTCTGTGTGACCCAACATCAGATTCTCATCAGACATAGATTGCTCGACTGAAAAATTTGGTTTAAGTCTATTTCCATTAACTTTAAATATTTTTCCAGTCTTAGCATCTTGAATATCCACAACTCCATAGGAATAAATTTTCATCAAAATAAAAGGACCCATACACTTGGACTTAAGTTTTCCAGAAAATATTCTCAATCTAGCATTATACAGCAAAACTTGTTGTCCTTGTACAAGATTTTTGGTATGAATCTTCTGATCATGCCATAACTTCATCTTTTCCTTATAAATCTTAGCACTTTCATAAGATTCATTCCTTATTTCTTCAAGCTCTTTCAATTGCAATAATCTCTTTTCTGCAGCATCTTTCAAATTATAATTTAACTCTTTGTTAGCCCAATATGCTTTATGCTCAAGTTCAAAAGGTAAATGACAAGCTTTTCCAAAAATCGGCCTATATGGGGACATTCCTATAGAAGTTCTATAAGCAGTCCTATAGGCCCACAAAGCATAATCCAGTTTAATTGACCAATCATTTCTATTTAGATTAACAGATTCTTCCATTATTCTTTTAATTTCACGATTGGATAATTCAACCAAACCACTTGTCTGCGGATGATAAGCAGTAGCAATGCGATGATTAATATGATATTTCTTTGCTAACTTCTTAATAATCGCATTTCTAAAATGACTTCCCCCATCAGTTATAATTACTCTTAGTATTCCAAATCTGCAAAATATATTCTTTTCTAAAAACTTTGCAACACTTTGAGCATCACATCGAGGTAAAGCAATAGCTTCAATCCATTTGGAAACATAGTCTACTGCTATCAAAATATAAACATTTCCGAAAGATGGTGTAAATGGTCCCTTAAAATCTAGTCCCCAAACATCAAATATTCCAACTTCCAACACATAATTGAGGGGCATCTCATTTCTTCTAGAAATATTGCCTACACGCTGACATCTATCACAATTTTTAATATAAACATTCACAACCTTAAAAATTGTAGGCCAATAAAATCCTGATTTTAATATTTTATATGCAGTTTTATCACTTCCAAAATGTCCCCCATAATCAGAATCATGAAATTTTTGAATAATTTCATAAGACTCTTCCAAAGGTACACATCTTCGAATTATAAGATCCTTTCCTTATTTATATAAAAATGGGTCATCCCAAAAATAAGTCTTAGCATCAGACATAAATTTCTTCTTTTCATGATATGTCAAACCATAGGGTATAATATTACTAATAATAAAGTTTACTATGTCTGCATACCACGGAACATGCCATTCTTTAACAGTGAACAGTTTTTCATCAGGAAAATGTTCATTAATTTCTTCAATATCACAGAGAGATTTTTCAATTTCAAGCCTGGATAAATGATCAGCAATTTGATTATCAGAACCCTTCCTATCTACTATCTCAAAATCAAATTCTTATAAAAGAAGAATCCATCTTATCAGTCTCGGTTTTCTATCATTTTTCTTCATTAAGTATTTAATAGCAGAATGATCAGTATGCACAACACATTTAGTTCCAATTAAATATGATCGAAATTTATCAAAGGCAAATACTATAGCTAATAACTCTTTCTCAATAGTGGTACAATTAATTTGAGCTTCATTAAGAGTTTTACTAGCATAATAAATTACTTTGAAAATTTTATCATATTTTTTACCCAAAACAGCACCAATAGCATAATCAATAGCATCACACATTAATTTAAAAGGTTTTTCCCAATTAGGTGAAATTATTACAGGTGCTGTGATTAATTTTTCTTTTAATGTTTCAAAGGCTTTACGGCAGCCATCATCAAAATTAAAAATTGCATCCTTTTTCCAGTAAACGACATAAAGGTTTTGTAATCTTTGAAAAGTCTTTAATGTAACGCCTGTAGAATCCAGCATGTCCTAAAAAACTTCTAATTCCCCTTACATTGGTTGGGCAAGGTAAATTAGATATAACTTGAATTTTTGCAGGATCTACCTCCAAACCTTTTTCTGAAATCCGATGTTCCAAAACAATTCTTCCTGCTACCATAAATTGGCATTTTTCCCAATTAAAGACCAAATAAGTTTCTTCATAGCGTTTTAGAACTTTAGATAGATGTTCTAAATATGATTCAAACGAAATCCCGAACACTGAAAAAGTCATCCATAAAAACTTCAATCCCTTTTTCAATTAAATCACAAAAAATAGCCATCATACATCTCTGAAATTTAGCAGGGGCATTACATAAACCAAAGGGCATTCTTCTAAAAGCAAATATACCATAAGGACTGGTAAACGTAGTTTTCTCTTGATCATCAGAAGCAATTTGAATTTGGTGGTAACCAGCATATCCATCCAGAAAACAAAAGTATTTATGCCCAGCCAGTCTATCCAACATTTGATCTAGAAAATGGAGTGGAAAATGATCTTTCCTTGTGGGAAGGTTTAATTTTCTATAATCAATGCATATTCGGCACCCTGTAACGTATCTTGTTGGTATCATTTCATTCTTTTCATTAACAGTCACAGTTACTCCTCCTTTCTTAGGAACACAGTGAATAGGACTAACCCATGCACTATCTGAAATAGGGTAGATAATTCCAACATCCAACCATTTTAAAATTTCTTTCTTAACAACGTCTTTCATAATAGGATTAATCTCCTTTGGGGCATAAGAATTCCATGCATACAAATTGAAGGACTGATTCCTTTAATATTAGCAATTGTCCATCCAAAGGCTTTCTTGCGCTTCTTCAAAATTTCAAGCAAACTCTCTTCTTCTTTTTCAGTTAATTGAGAGGAAATTATAACATGAAAGGTTGAGGATTCACCTAGAAAAACATACTTCAAATGATCAGGAAGCATTTTTAACTCAACTTCAGGAGGTTTTTCAATTGATGAACCATAAGATTTATCTTTCTCAGTCATATCCAACAATTCAAAACTTTCACGAACAAACTTTAAATCTTCCTCTTGAAAATCTTTTGAATCAAATAACTCCTCTTCTTGCTTATATTCAAATTCTTCTCTTTCAGCTTTCTCTTCATAAGTTGATTTGAAATGACAATCACTTAAATATTCAATAACATCCATCCTATAACACTCATCTGCTTTACCTCTAGTCTGAACATTAACCCTCATCGTTAATTCCCCTTTTTGCACATCTATCATGGCTCGCACTGTAGCTAGAAAAGGTCTCCCTAAAATTATGGGTATCTCTTTATCTTCCTCCATATCTAACACACCGAAATCCACGGGAAAAATAAATTGATCCACTTTTACCAAAACATCTTCCATAACTCCTTTAGGATATGTGATCGAACGATCTGCTAATTGCAGAGTTACAGTAATTAGGGTTATTTCTCCTAGTCCTAGTCTTTTGAATATTGATAGAGGCATAAGGTTAATGTTTGCACCCAAATCACATAAAGCTTTTCCATAGAATCTTTCTCCGATTGCACATGGAATTGTGAAACTACCAGGATCTTTAAGTTTTCAGGAAGCTTTTTTTGAATTATCGCACTGCACTCCTCACTAAGTGTAAAAGTCTCATTTTCTTCAAACTTCCTTTTTTTATTAAAAATATCCTTCATAAATTTTGCATAGCTTGGCATTTGTTCTGGGGCTTCAGCAAATGGAATATTAATGGTAAGCTTCTTTAATATCTCCAAGAATTTTGAAAATTGCTTATCCAACTTTTGTTGACGAAGTCTCTTCTTTCTCTACTTCAGTTTCTTTTTGAACTCTACCTTCCAATTCTTTTCCACTTCTCAGTTGAATTGCCTTCACTTGTTCTTTATTCTTTTCTCTTTGATTCACTTCAATATTACTTGGAAGCATTCCTTGGGATCTATTACTTAAGGCATTTACAATTTGTCCCAATTGATTTTCAAAATTTCGATGGTTTCTCCTTGAATTAGTAATTGATTTCCCATATGTGACACTACTTCTTCCATAGATAACTTCTTCTCCTTATTTTGTAAAACATTGTTATAACTTTGAAGGATAAGTTAATCTATTATTAATATTATTATTACCTTGGTTGTTCCAATTCCCCAATGGGTTTAATTGGGTGTTCCCCCATTGTTGATTAACACCACCTTGATTATTGTTATTCCAGTTAAAATTTGCATGATTCTTCCAACCTGGGTTATAATAATTGGAATATGGGTTATTAGGTTTGATTATAGCATTCACAGTTTCTGGTGAAGAATAAGAATCAACCATTTGGCCTAATGAATTTTCTTCAATCATAAGATTTGGCTGATAAAAATTCATCCCAAATTGGTCTATCTTCCTTAATACAGCAGCAACTTGATTTGCTAACACTGTAAAAGCATCGTTTTCATAAACACTGGCTACCTTTTTAGGATTTAATCTTTCAGAAGGCCATTGAATATTATTAGTAGCCATTTCTTCAATTAAAGCATAAGCATCAGAAAATGGTTTAGACATTAATGATCCACCAGCAGCAGCATCGATGATTGATCTAAGAGATCCAACTAATCTAATATAAAAAGATTGAATTATTAACCAATCCGGTATCGCATGATGTGGACATTTCCTGAGGAGATCTTTAAATCTTTCCCACCCTTCATATATTGATTCCCCTTCAAACCGACAAAAAGATGTTATATCATTTCTCAACTTAGTAGTCTTAGATGGTGGAAATATTTAGCAAGGAAATTTTGTGACGAGTTCACCCCAAGTTCTAATTGATCTAGGTGCTAACAAATGTAACCACATTTTATCTTTATCCCTCAGCGAGGAAGGAAAAAATCTAAGTCTAATAGCATCATCTGAAACACCATCATTATTAAAAGTAGCACACAACTCTTAAAAATTAGCAACATACAAATTAGGATCTTCAGTTGTTGCTCCCCCAAACTGATTATTAGACACCATTTAGATAATAACAGGTTTAAGCTCAAAAGAATTAGCAGCTACAACAGGGTTTTGAATACTAGCACGAAGTTCATCTACTGTAGTTTTAACATAATCTCTTAAAAGTCTTAATTCTTGATGGATGCCAACATTTTGATCTTGATGATTTGCCATTTCTTGAATATTTTTATCTTTTTTTGTATTTTTAATTTTTTTGATTTTTCCGATAGTTATTTCTAATTCGGAATTGTAAGGCATAAGTCCTTCGAACTCGAACTATGCATACAACAATAAAACGAAACAAAACACAACACACTAACAAAAACAAAGAAAAGTAAAAAATTTAAAATTTCTTAATTCTCTTTAAAATGCAATTTAAATTAATTTTCCCCGAGCAACGGCTCCAAAAACTTGATCCCCAATAAATGCAATGGCGCTAAAAACTTGGCACCGTCCGAGTAAATAGGTCGATGATTTAGATATGAAACTTATGATTTTATAATATGGGATACTACGCAAGTATACGTATCGTTTATCAAGTAATATAGGACTTTCTGATTAAGTCCCGAGATATCGAACCTACAGGGAAAATATGAAAATTTTTAAATAAATCAGAAAATTATCTTTTTACTTTCTTTAATTGTTTTTGAAAAAATATGTCTTGATTTTGAAAAGTTTTGAAAGTTGATTTGTCTTTTAAAATTTCCTTAATAAAGTGTTAAGCAATGAAATTAAAATTATAATAACTAATAACACTGGATGTAAAATATTATTAACTAGAATATCTTTTCTTTCCTTTTATGAAGTAGTAATAATTTTTAAAGTATTGTTATGGAAGTGTTTAAATTTGTTGTAACAGATAGAAGCAAATGTGTGCTTTACCCTTACTTGGTTCTATAAAGAACATAGGTTAATTTGAAAAATTTATTATTTTTAACATGGTTATGCAGGGAAGATACCAGTCTCTCACTCTAGAGTTCCTTCGATTCCCACCACCTGGGGGCTAACTTCTCATAACAAAACTCAAAATTTCAAACCAAATTAGGGGGTTTTAGCCTGCCACTCAAAAATATTCTAATTTTACTCCCTTTCATAAAAATATCTTCTAATATTACATTCAATTATACGAACTACAAATCTCACCCATATAATTGCATGTGATTCTTACTAACTTTTATGAGACAATACCGCATTGGATCTTACATAATCTCATGAAATTCTAGAACTTAACAGGCCAAATTAAGAAGTAAACAAAGTTTTCAGAATCAATCTTCATAACTTCTTCCAAATTTTAAATACTTATACTTTCCACAACAATTCTTTATAAATTAATTACTTCTCCATTTAAGAAAGAAAAAGATAAAGTAATCTACTCAGAATGCATTGAGAAAATACAAAAACACATTGATTTGAAATTAAAAAAAATAATAAAAATAACAAACGAAAGCAAGTATTAATAAAAAGATTAAAAGTAAACACTTATCTGAAAATCCTCTTTACAAGGCTAAGGAAGTTCCTCTGAAACTTTGACTCTTCACTAAACTACTCCTCAGAGCGAGTCTCCCAACTCCGATGACTCAGAATACAAACTTCAGACTTCAATAAAAACTAAACTAAAAGAAAGAAAAGAAGTGGGAAGAAGAAGACTTCACTCCGACCCTTTTCTCCTTTCTACTCTCTACTCCTACTCTTAATAAAAACTCTTAAAATGTAGTGGAAGAACAATGGAAGTACCCTTCAAAACGCAGTGGAAGAGCCTCCTAAAGCCTCTCCTTCAAAACGCAGTGGAAGAGCCTCCTAAAGCCTCCCTTTCTTTCCTAAGACTCTCTTTAAATAGTAAACCAAAAGGTGCCTTGGTGTCTCTTCAAAATGTGTCCAGATTTAATGTATCTACCAAGGAACGCACCCCATCATTCAAACTTGCCGCCCAAAGGAAGTTTTGGTAGTTACCACCAAGAGTTGCATCCCATCTCCTTTGAAATTGGCGCCAAATTCATTTGAATTTCAATTTTTAACTGTGGCGGCTAAGCGTCGGCCCAGCGGCGCTTAGCCGCCAGTGCCAAAATTTTGATTTTTCATTATTTTTGCTCCAAATTTGATCCAAATTTGCTCCTTTGATCCTGACCATCCTTTTTCATCATACCTGCAAGAAAAACACAAAATACCTTCCCTTAAAGTGCAATATCATTAAAAATAGGTATAAAAATGTGCATAAAAATACTATATATTTTAGGTGTATCAAATGTCATCAAAAGGCATTATGGTGTTGAAGATCAAAAATCTCCCCACCAGGTTCTTTCTTGGAGACTTTGCTGGGTAAGTGTTTTTCTTCCCGTCTTTTATAATGAGTTAGATTATTATCAATATTATATGTACTCCTTACAAATTCAGGCTACTTTGTTTGGACTTTTTATTTTAGAATGGGTCCGCTAATTTCACCTGGAATATGGGTCACATCCTATATTGTCTGGATCTTAGACCTCTCATTTAAACCCAATTTAATGAGTAGAACCTTGTCTTTTGAACCCCAACACCGTAGTTAAACACCTTACATTAGTTTAGAGCCACTTAATTTTACTATTCAAGTACGTTCTATATCTTACTAATTTTCACATAAAATAAAATTTTCAATTTAAAATTCTCTAAAAGTAAATTTAAAACAAAGCTCAAAATTCCAAATGAAAATTTGAAAGACATTTAAAACTAAAACTCTTTAAAATAAGATGAAACTTAAATCTTCTAATTTAATAATATAAAACATTTTCATCATGTAAAAGGTCCAACGTTAAATTCCTTGATTTAGCTCCTTTTCAAATAATTTTTACTTTAAATTCATTAAAATTCAGATATTTAAGAATATTTTTTATCAACATTCTCCCTATTATCTCTATTGAAGAAAAATATAATTCCTCAAACACCTCCTAGTTGATACAAAGAATGTCAAAGTTAAAACCTTTGATGAAAAGTTGTGTCAGACTAGCATCAAAACTCTCAAAAAAGAAGGAAAAACTTTTAAAGCTTCAAAAGAAGTTGTCACCATCATGATGATTAAGATGAGTGCTTCCTAGAAAAGCCAACAAGAAGATAATGTTAAATTACAAGATGTTCTACCAAATACAGCTCAACAACTTTTAGATCAAATAAGGTGACAATTTTTCTCAGTTCTTTTTACCATCTCGGAGTCGCCGACTTGTCTATTTATATGTCACCATATGGTTCCTCTATTTGAGTAAATGTCCCTCCTAAATCATGTAAATGATTCGAAGAGGAGTGGAATCAAATAGCAAAAAGGACATGCAAGAATGAATAGAAAAACAAATAAAAAGAAAAGAGATGAGAGGCTTATATATGGGTAATCCTTATGTGGTGGGTCGAGAGTATATGTTTAAATAGAATCGGATTGAAATACCTCAAAACATAATATTCGGGAAGAGAATCCTTATATAAGACACCTATAATCACAAAACCAAAACGAACATTTTTGTTCCGTGTTCGAGAGTCTCCCGGAGGGACGTATCCCTACTGTTTAATTACATCTTGGGGGATGCTCAGAAATACTCTTGATAAAAGGGTTTCACTTTTGTAGGGCATAGGTTATTAAAGGGTGGTTATTTCGTATGGAAAAGTCCCGATGCTTCGAATCTCATGCTAAGCCATTAGGGAGATAGTGAGTCTTTGACGTCTGGAATGGGTGGTGGCTCGTCGACATATGGAGCCCGAAAAATAATCATAATCATTTTGATGGGGATAACCCTAAGCATTAAAGCACGTGTGGACAATAAGGGCAGATGACAAATTTTCGTATCCCAAACAGGTGGCAACTCATCTACTTCAAGCCATTAAAATGATATCAACGAAGTCGAAGGAGCAAAGGGCTCAATAGGAGTAGTCAAAGGTAGGGAGGAGTAATCCCTAAATGGTAGAGGCAGTCGGGTCGGGATACCACTAACCCATCATCCTAAGCCACTAGGACCCTAAGTCTACCTAGTCGTGAAGGTTGTCGACACAACACGTCTTGAGATCCAAGGTAGGCAATCCGTGAATTGCGTCGTCATAGGATTATATTTTCAGTGAAATCTCAGGTGTACAAAAAAAATAATAGAAGCAATCCAAGCATGAAAACACTTAATAAAAGAGAAAGCGCTCCAAAAGAATATTTAAAAGAGGTCAAAATGGAGCCGAGTCGGCAAGCATATCCCAAGAAAGCGAGGAAAAGTGGTCGGACGCCACATATACATGTACGGTCCTAAATCTATGCAAAAATATAGAAATATTAGACTTAAGGTACGGGAGATGAGCTGCCACACTTGGTCCCTGTCACGTGGTTCGATGTGTCATCCAACTCTAAAATTCGTGCCTATGAATTATTTCTGATACAGGCTCTCCTAGGACTCTATCAAATATATATGAAAGAGAAAATAAAAAACTCGACCTGCAGAAAACAAGTATTAACGGGGAAAGCCATGCAATGTGAAATAGGTCATGCCTAATTGGGGGAGTTAATGGCACCTGCATGCAAAGGGTTAGGAATTATTACAAGCTCATCCTTTTATTTGCTTGTGTGCGAGCATATGTATAGGCATGACACCCTGCAGAAGAACGCTCTACTATGCTACGATGCACAACAAGCATGCAAGCACTCCAAAAAGTATAAAAGGTGATGCATGACTAGCATAAGAGCAAAGATATCACAAAAAAATAACAGAGGCGTCGAAAAGGACTACGTAGAATCCTAAACCGTAGCCTAGCACACCATATAATGAGAAAGTGTCCCCGACATCTAAGTACAGAGTAAGTCTCCATATGCAGTATGACTTCAATAGGGTCACCTTGCCAACCCTGCCCTAAATATCTAAGGGGATCTAAAGGATGTCACCTAAGATGAATTTTTAAAAATGTTGACCTAATATAATATGCATAATTTTTTAAGTATAGCAGATATAATATGTAGAAAAATATGTTTTATTCTTTTAAATTAAAATAATGGTCATTAAACGCACTCCTGTAATATGCAAAGTGACATGAGTAAGATTCTATGGATAAAAATCACAAAAATAATAAAAACCACCAAATTGTCACATTAGGAACAATCCCCATAATTTTCTTAAGCTTCAAAATCAAAATATAAAATTTTAAAGACTTAAATTAATTTTAAAAGGGTAAAAATGAATTTCCTTAACTTTCCACTAAAATAATTCTAATAATTAAAATAGAAATCATAAAATTATAAAATTTGTTTCTCTCGAGAGGGACTTAAGAAAAATATAAAATTGAATTTTCAACTTTTAAAATATTTTATAATTAATGAAAACTCCATAACTTAAAATAATTTTAATAATTAAATTAAAACTCAAAAAAATCATGAAATTTAGTTCAAGTAGTCCTCTGATCTAGGTCTACCTCCAATAAAAATTTCAAAGTCATATGCTTTGTTTTGGACAAGTTACTGAATTTTCATTGAAAACCCTATTTTTGCATTAAAATAAATATATAAATTACATTAAAATTTAAAAAATCACATTTTCTCCTTTGATGTTTTAATTAACCCATAAGTGGGGTCACATAAAAATTTCAAAGTCATTTGAGCTAAATTTATTGAATTATTAAGTGATAAAGGCCTTCAGGGGTAAAATTATAATTTTGGAAAATTTAGCCTTAATCAATATTTAGGCATAATCAAAATGGGAAAAGGGCAATAAATGACCTTAATTATTATGTTGGATGATTGAAACATTAAGGGACAAATGGTAGAAACCCATTGCAATTTTTTCACATCAAAATTAAATATTTAAATTTCCGTAATTATCATAATTTTGAAGAAAAATCATATTAAAAGAACCTTAAGGTTAGGGATTGATTTTGGAAATTAATATACCACTCATTTAATACCCCTTCATTTGATGTTAAAATGATAAATTCAATGTTTTGATAAAAATCTTAATCATGAAGGTAATTTAACTTCCTTTCTTTTTAAAGACATGAAAATGCCCACTAAAATCTTAAAGGCTTAGTGGTGAGCTAGGCTTAATCAAAAGAATCAACTAATAAGAATTAGAAAATAAAATCTCATTAATCTTAAACTATTTTTGAAACATTACAAGCCCATTAGAATTTGATAAATTCTTCCATAAGTTAATTTTTCCTCTAAAGGCCCACTCACATAATTTCTAAGTAAAGCACGAATTGATAATTATCTCGTCTTTCGGGATAACATTGACTCACCGAGCATAAGGGTATGAGACAAATAAATCATTTAATAATTATGATAAGTTCAAATGAACTCAAGGAAACTCAAAAGGAATGTGAAATATCTGGGTCTCCCCTAGATCTTTCACAAGTTATCTGGACACCTTATAGGACTACAACACCTATTATATCTATTAAGTGAAAAATATCTCTCACATAAATGAATGGCTTTCACCGAGTTATGACATAGAGCTTGGTAGGCCTGTGAAGAACCTATCCATAGGATTTTACTTACATGCAAAAATATAAATGTTTATTGCAAGAATACTAAAGTTTCAGGTGGAGATGATGGGAAGACCAACCAGGTATTCTTTTATTTTAATGCAATTTACTTACCTGTACTCTACTGTACTTTCTTCCCTCGCACTTTTGCATGCTAAACAACAATGCCACCATGCATGAAAACGAAAACCTTTTAGGATAACCATAAAATCAAAACTAAAATTAAAATTAAAATTAAAAATTCAAAACAAGATAAAATTCACCGCTAAAACATTCAAAAAAATATAAAATAACTCAAAATTTAATCACTAACAAAATGAAAAAAAATCACAATTTTAACAAAATTAAAACATCTCGTTGGATGATCAGGAATCCCTCGGAGGAGGTAACCTACGTGTTGCTAATGGGGTTTCCCACGGTCTAAATGAAAGTATGGAACTCACTAAGTTTAGTTTAGTAAATTCATTTGTACTAAGTGAATCCGATGAAAATAGCGATGTTGGGATGATGGAACCGTTGGATCTTAACAAGTGTTTCTATAATTAACTTTAATGTTCCCCTAATGAAATATTAAGCCACCTAAATTTAAATATTTCCAAAACATGACATTTATTCTCTCTTCAATTGCCACTTCTTTAAACTAAACCTACTACGACGAGGAGCTTAGAGCATGCATAGTGGGAAGCACAGTCATCTTCAACAGAAAAACTTGTCTACATCAGCAAAACAATTCCTTAGAAATAAACAAACAAGCCATAGGACTTCGAGGTAGCTCGCTTAATGTAGCATAAATCCTCACCTTTTCTTTAGGCTCTTGCATAACTATGTTGTGCAACGTAAGCCCTAACTTATCTTAGGATTCTGAGGATGTCATCGGGTATGACATAAATCCTTCTATCTTCCGAGCAATTCACATGATCGATATCAAGTGAATATAAGTCCTAAATAATAAAATTCATAGAATGAAACACCAAATAAATACCCTAAATCAAAACCAAACCATAAGATAGTTTGGGAAGACATCAAGGTTTTCCTTAAATCTATGTTATTCCCCTAGCCTTCTCTCCTTTGGATTATGATCCACTTTAAAAATACCCATTTTTATGCCTTATTTATGATTCAATTCTTAAGGATATTATTCTTTAATGAAAGATATTTTTACGTTTTTGGATGTAGGTGATAAAAAAAGAGTTCAAGAAGGAAAAAGGAGTAAAAAGGAGCAAAAAATGGAGCTAAAAGAGCAAAGTTGTCGAAATTATAGGCCTGACACCTAGGCGCCAGAATCTGGTGCCTAAGCCCTAGTTCCATACAGTCGCAGACAAGATGTTTGACGACTTTGGGCAGTTATTTTGACGGTGTTAAATGGTTATTGGAGCTTCTAGAAGACTGGAAGTTACTCCTAATATATAGGACATGTGATAAAATGCATGTGGACACAGGGACACAATTTTAATCGCGAAGAGGTGCGGCCCAAAGTAAAGAGGTGCGAAGACCTGGTCAAATAGTCCGACGTCTAGGTGCCAGATTCTGACGCCTAGGCGCGACAGTTACCTTCTATAAGATACATTATTTTTGGATGAATTTTGAAGAGTTGCCTTAAGCAATCCCTGGTCAAATTCGAGCTCTATAAATAGGAGCCCATTCTACGGAGAAAATCGCACCCTATAGTGTCTTTCACCCCCTTCTTGCATCTTTAGTCCCCAAGCACTATATTACATCTAATTATTATAATAAGCCACCTTCTTTATTATTTAGTGAGTTTATTTTGAGTGTTAAGTGTGAGATTATTAGTGTTGTTGTTGTTGAAGTCTTTCATCATTGCATTGGAGTCAGTAGGAGTTAGCGGATCACTTGAAGGAACATTACAGATAAGTATTTGTAACTTGGTTCAAAGTTTTATAAATATGTTTTGTTGTGTGAATTCAATGTGTTCTGAGTAGTAAGATTTCTTTCTCCTTTCAACTATGAAAAGATAATAAAATAATTAAACTTTGGTGGAGAATTTAACTTAAAATATCTATAAAAATTGTGATGATATTAATACATGATCTTAGTTTACTTTTTAAACTGACCATTTAAATTGTTAAAACCCGTTGAAGAATTCTAAGACCTATCCGAAGATGAGTTCTTAACTAGTAGATATCACATGAATCCCTAGGTAATCACAGGCTATACGCATGTTACTTAAGGTGAAGTGCAAATAAATAGGAAGATATGATTTATTGGGCGTAGAATTCATTAGTTTTTAGAGTGAAAAACTAAATTCTAATAATTTGGTTTATAGATAGGGAACAGGTCACTGGTAGGGCCGACCATAACCACCCTTGGACATCTAGTAGTGTGAGCCTAGATTAACCCATTCTTCTAATAAAACATCCTGAACCGATCTATAGATTAGTCAATGTTCTGTATGCTTGGACCAAAGGGTAAAGAATAGAAATGCTTCTATTTGGCACAATACCATAATTTAAATTCTCCACAAATGGTAATTATTCTAAAAATCTTGGATTAGTTGAAAAGGAGAAAGTTATTTTATTTATACTCGCATTAATATTTATTTTAGTATTGCTTACTTACATTTAGTATAAATTTCATTAAATCTAAAATCTAAACTTTAAAAAGAAATAAAAATAAGAAAAATTATTTTTAATTTGAAAAATCTAAAAATATTACTTAATATTCTAAAAATCTTCCCTGTGGGATCAATAACTGGGACTCCACTAGAGCCTCGTATTACTTGATACGATACATATACTTGCGTTTGTAATTGTGACTTTTACAAATTATAATCTAAATATAAATTCATAAACTCTTTCATAAGTAAAATCGCATCAAGTGTTTTGCGCCGCTGTCAATGATTAAATCTTCTAGTAGTGGTATCAAATTCTTGCATTTGAATATATATATATATATATATATATATATATATATATATATATATATATATATATATATATATATATAGCCCCTTTAAGCTTAGTCACACATCAAGTTTTTGGCGCCGTTGTCGGAGAAGATTAGGAAAATAAGTAAGAAAGTTAAAAAGACACTTTTCAAATTAAATTTGTACACTTTTATTTCTTTTAAAATACCAAAAATATAAAAAAATAATAATATATATAAAAATAAAAATACCAAAAAGATTTTAATTTTATGCGTAGTTCTGGATTGGAAGGATTATTACCTTTTGATTCTGAATTTGAAAGAACAGTTAAAAGAATTAAAAAAAGAAAACAAGGAAAACAAATTAAAAAATATCAGGAAATGGCTAACTTATATAACCATAATCAAAATCCAATAGAAATTAATGAACAAAATATTTATAAATCATTAAGGGATTATGCAAATCCTACAGGTGATGAACTTCATATTAGTATTCAAATGCCAGCTATAGATGCTAATTCTTTTGAGCTTAAACCTTCTATTATTCAAATGGTTCAAAATAATCAATTTGGAGGAACACCTAATGAGGATCAAAATTTACACCTTGATAGTTTTTTAGAACTTTGTGCTACCTTTAAATATAATAATGTTTTTGATGATGCTATTAGGCTTAGACTCTTTCCTTTTTCCTCAAAAGATAAAGCAAAGATGTGGTTTAATTCATTAGCAACTTGTTCTATTAAAACATGGGCGAGATATGGCACAAAAATTACTTGCTAAATAATTTCCTCCTTCTAAAACAGCTAAATTAAGAAATGATATAACTTATTTTACACAATTTGGTGGAGAAACAATTTATAAAGCTTGGGAGAGATTTAAAGAATTATTTAAAAAAATGTCCTCATCATGTTTTGCCAGATTGGTTAATTATTCAAACATTTTATGATGGACTTATTGGATCACTTAGATCTATTATTGATGCTTACGGTGGTGGTTCTTTAATGGCTAAGACATTTGAAGAAGCTTATACCTTAATTGAAGAAATGGCTAATAATAAATTTCAATGGCCTTTTGAAAGGGATAATCCTATAAGAATGACAAGTATTCAAGATAATGAAGCCTTTTCTTTTTTCGCTTCACAAGTGGCTGTGATATCTAAGAAATTAGATAATTTTGCTATTAATATATCACATGTAAGTAATGATAATTCTGTAAACACTGATGATTCTCAAACAATGGAAACTTTGCAAGCTATTTCTAATAAAACTAATAACCCTTATTCTAATTTTTATAATCCTGGTTGGAAAAATCATCCTAATTTTAATTGGAATAATGGAGATTAACAATGGAGTAATAATCAAGTTAATACAAATTGGAACAATTAAGGAAATTTAAACTTTAGACCAACTTACCTCCTGTATTTAATAATCAGCAGAAAAAGTTATCTATAGAAGAATTAATCTTGCAACTAAGTATCAGCTACAAAGTCAATACACTGTCATTCATAATATTGAGAATCAGATGAGTTAAATTGCTAATTTTATTAATTACAGATCTCAAGGAACACTACCTAGCAATGTTGAAATTAATCCTAAAGAAACTGGGAAAGAACATGAACAAGAAAGAGCTGTACAACTTAGAAGTGGAAAGGAATTAAAAGAGAAAATTTGGAATGAAATTGAAAAAGAGAGAGAGGTAGAAGAAATTGAAAAACCTAAAGATACTCTTTCTCCAAGTAAAGATCGATCGTAATTCCTATTGAAGTGGAAGTTGAAAGACCACTACCACCTTTTCCTCGAAGATTAAAACAACGGAAGATTGATCATCAATTTTCTAAGTTCATTGAGATTTTTAAGAAACTTACCATCAACATTCCTTTTGCTGAAGCGTTGGAACAAATGCCAAGCTATGCAAAATTTATGAAGGATATTTTAAGTAAGAAAAGAAAGTTTGAAGCTTATGAAACTGTTGCATTAAGTGAAGACTGTAGTGCAATAATTCAGAAGAAACTACCTCAGAAACTTAAAGATCCTAGAAGTTTCACTATACCATGTGCTATTAGAGAAAAATTTTGTGGAAAAGCCTTATGTGAGTTAGGAGCTAGTATTAATCTCATGCCATTTTCAATCTTTCGAAGGTTAGATTTAGGAGAGATTTCTCCCACCACTATAACCCTTCAGTTAGTTGATCGATCTATCACTTTTCCTAAAGGAGTTATAGAGTATGTTCTTGTTAAGGTAGATAAATTTATCTTTCATGTGGATTTCATTGTACTGGATATGGAAGAAGATAAAGAAATAACTATTATTTTAGGGAGACCTTTTCTAGCTACCGGGCGTATTATGATTGACGTGCAAAAAGGAGAATTAACAATGAGAGTTAATGATCAAGAGATAACATTTAATGTTCTAAAATCAATGAGATATCCTGATAAAGAAAAATGCTATTGAATGGATATTTTTGATTATATAATTGAACAACATTATCAAAAAAAATGTAAGGTCATTTCTGAAGATAAAAATGATGAATCTGTATTATATAATGAGTCATTAACTGAAGAAATTAAAAAAGTAAATGAAGAAAAATTATTTGAAGAAACTCATTATATTCGTGAAAACTGGAAAATTTTAGACACAACTAAAAATGATATACTTTTACCCTCAATTGAAAAAGCCCCTGAACTAGAATTAAAAATGTTACCAACACATTTAAAGTATGCATTTCATGAAAATTCATTAACTTTACCTGTAATTATATCTTCAGAACTAAGCAAAGATCAAGAAGAAAAATTAATAGGAGTTTTGAAGAATTATAAGAAAGCTTTTGGTTGGCTATTGCAAATATAAAAGGAATAAGTCCTTCAATCTTTATGTATAGAATTTTAATGGAAGAAAATTGTAAACCCACTATTGAACCTCAAAGAAGATTGAACCCAATTATGAAAGAGGTTGTAAAGAAAGTGATTTTGAAATGGTTAGATGCTGGAATTATTTATCCTATTTCGGATAGCCAATGAGTGAGTCCTATTCATTGTGTTCCGAAGAAAGGAAGAGTAATTGTCATTGTTAATGATAAAAATGAATTAATCCCAATTAGACAAGTTACCGGATGGCGAATTTACATTGATTATTGAAAATTAAATAACGCCACTAGAAAGGATCATTTTCCTTTACCTTTCTTGGATCAAATGTTGGATAAATTAGCAGGACACTCATATTTCTATTTTACTGGATGGATATTCCGGTTATCATCAATTACCAGTTGCTCCCGAGGACCAAGAGAAAACAACATTTACAAGTCCTTATAGAACATTTACCTTTAGAAGAATGTCTTTTAGTTTATGCAATGCACTCGCAACTTTACAAGGATGTATGATGTCCATATTTTATGATCTAATCGATAAAGTAATTGAAGTATTTGTGGATGATTTTTCAGTATTTGGAACTTCTTTTGAATCTTTCTTGGAAAATATAATGAAAGTTTTGAAGAGATGTGAAGAAACTAATTTAGTTCTAACTGGGAAAAATGTCAATTTATGGTTACAAAAGGAATCGTACTTGGACATAAAATTTCAAAAATAGGAATGAATGTTGATCAGGCAAAAGTGAAAATTATTGCTTAACTTCAAACACCTAATACTGTTACTGATGTGAGAAGTTTTCCGGGTCATGCTAGATTTTATAGGAGATATATAAAGGATTTTTCTAAAATTGCTAAACCTCTTTGCCATTTATTGGAAAAAGAAGCTAAATTTGAATTTAATGAAGATTGTCTGAATGCGTTCAATATTTTAAAAGAAAAATTAATCACTGCACCTGTCATTGTTGCACTCGATTGGAATAAACCTTTTGAATTTATGTGTGATGAAAGTGATTATGCATTTGGAGTTGTATTGGGACAAAAATATGAGAAAATTTTTAAAACTATATACTATGCTAGCAAAACTCTTAATGAAACTCAAATAAATTACACTACTACTGAAAAAAAGCTTTTAGCAATAGTATATGCCTTTGATAAATTTAGACCATATCTTCTTGGAACAAAATGTATCATACATACTGATCATTCTGCTATTAAGTATTTAATATCTAAGAAAGATGCTAAACCTAGATTGATCTGATGGGTTTTACTTTTACAAGAATTTGACTTTGAAATTGTGAACAGAAAATAAACTGACAACCAAATTGCTGATAATTTATCAAAAATCAAAAATAATAATGACATGATTTATGAAGAAAATATAAATGAGAAATTCCTGGATGAACAATTATATGTTATTCAAGGATTACAAATACCTTGGTATGCAGATATAGTTAACTATTTGGTTAGCAATATTTTACCATATGGGTTGAATAGCAAATACATTAAGAAATTCAAGAATGATTTTAAATCATATATTTGGGAAGATCCTCATTTATTTAAAATATGAAGAGATTCTGTGATTCGAAGATGTGTACCTTATGAAGAAACTTTTGTAATTTTTCAAAAATGTCATGATGCTGAATTTGGAGGACACTTTGGAGTGGAGAAAACTGTATTTAAAATTTTAAATTCTGGATTTTAATGGCCTACTTTATTCAAAGATGTTGGACATTATGTGAAAACTTGTGATCGATGTCAAAGAATGAGAAATATATCCAGAAAAAATGAAATGCCTAAAAACTTTATATTAGAAATTGAAATTTTTGATGTATGGGGTTTAGAATTTATGGGACCTTTCATACCATCATCTAGAAAGATTTATATTTTATTAGCGATTGATTACGTTTCAACGTGGATCAAAGCTGTAACTTTACCTAATTGTGATGCCAAAAGTGTTTTGAAGTTTTTAAAGAAGATGATTTTTACAAGATTTGGAATGCCCAGGGTAATTATCATAGATGTGGGTAGTCATTTTAGAAATATAAGAATTCATTCGTTATTAGAAAAATTCAGAATTAAACATAGAATTGCAACTGCTTATCACCCGCAAACAAGTGGAATGGCTGAAGTATGAAACAGAGAAATTAAAAGAACATTAGACAAGATTGTTAATCCTAAAAGAACTGACTAGGTTGATAGACTTGATTCTGCATTATGGGCTTATAGAACAACTTATAAGACACCTATCAGAATTTCACCTTATCTGTTAGTTTATGGTAAACAATGTCACTTACATGTTGAACTGAAACATAAAGCTTATTGGGCGATAAAGGAGTTCAATTACAATTTGAATGCTGCAGGAGAGAAACGATTATTACAACCGAAAGAGATGGAAGAAATAAGAAATGAGTCTTATAAGAATGCAAAGATTTATAAGGAAAGAATGAATAAATTGCATGACAAAAAAATTTCAAGGAAAATGTTTGAACCTGGAAAAGAAGTGTTATTATGCAATGCTCGTTTAAAACTATTTCCTGGAAAATGAAAATCTAAATGGATGGGACCATTTAAAATTGAGAAAATGTACCCTTATGAAGCAGTGGATATTAAAGATCCCAAAACTAGAAAAGTATTTAAATTTAATGGATTAAGATTGAAGCCTTATATGGGAGAAATGAAACCAAATTACAAAGAGGCTTACGAACTAAGTCTACCCGATTAATTTAATTAATTAGGTCGGGCTGACGACGTTAAACCAAGCTCTTTGTGGGAGGCAACCCATTTTATTATCATTGTGATTGTTTGTGATTTGAATTTAATTTTGTCGTGTTTGTATGTGGATTGCACCCTTTTACTAGACCTATTTTTAAGAACAAATCTTTGAAAATTTGACGATAGGCGAATCAGAGTCAATCGAGGTTCCGACGCCTAGGTAAGCGCCAGAATAACCTATGCGTATCGATGATCCAGCGCCTAGGCGCCAGATTCCGCCGCCTAAGCGCCAAGGTTACAGATCGTGTAAAAACTGAAATTCTTCAGTTTTTCACACGAAATCTCCCTATAAATTGACCTATATTTGTCCAAAATCACATAGAAACCTTAATTTCGACCAGAGCAATCTATTTTGGAGGAGTTTGGAAGCAATGGATAGAGGAAATCATGGAAATGAAGTAAGGGACAAATCTCTCAAAGATCCTCAACCTTATTTTAATGGTTTTATTGTGTTAGTATGGAGAAATTGTTTAGTCGTCTGGAAAAGATTGAAGTGAAACTTCAAAGCATTGGGAATCGCTTACACGAAATGTATCATCAAGTTGAGCATGTGGAATGACAATCAAAACTTCAATTTGATCATATAGCGGCCTATCAAGGCGCTCAAGTAGAAATGTATAAGAAGAACAAGTTGATCAATGGAAAGGCTGCTTTGGAATTTCCATGGGAGTTGGTTTTCTATCCATTTGGTCCTGGTAAACTTTATTGCGAAAGAGATGGTAATTGAAGATCAGTGTTGAATAGATCTCTTATGTGTTCTAGGTGTGATTGAGTCAAGTTCTAATGTGTTGATTATCTAATTTGTGTGTGTTTGCATTATTGTTCAATGTGTGTTGTTGGCTTTGGAATTTACTTTAAATTTGCGTTGTTTGTGTTATTTATAGAATGATGAACCATGATATAGTCTTATTCTGGAATTTATTAAGTTTGGAATGAAAATTATGAATTAAAGTTGAAGAGTTTAGTTAAATCTTGTGTTTGAAATGTGGATCTTAGTTATCAATTTAAATTGATTGTGGAAATGTTAGGAGGATATAGATTGGATTAATACTCTTATAAGAGTAATTAGGAGTCAAATTTGACAAGATTTTATGAAAAATATAAAATTTAAATTGAAATTTTGGAAAGGCGAGTCTAGCGCTTAGGCACCAGAATTTGGCGCCTAGGTGCTGGTTCGTCCTGAACACGAAACTTCATCTTCTTAAACACCTGCACGCCATTTTTGATGCCTAAGCTTCCCTTTCCTCTGGTTTTGCGAAAAGAGACCCTTGAGATCCCATTTGAGGCCGGACTTTCAAGTTTTTGAGCTTGAAATCACTCGATTTCTTCATCTTAAGGTCAGATCTACATTCTAAACCAATTATTTTCGATTTTCACCATGGATTTTGCTCACATTGAGGAAAACCAAAATTTTGAGAAAAATTTTGATTTTTAGAGTTAAATCCATGGATTTTAAGCTCTTTCAAGTGTAAGAAGCTTAAATTAGTATATTATCTGTGATCTTATGAATTTATTTTGCGTTTATATTTCACGTTTTGATGGCACCCAAATCTAAGCGAAGAAAGGAACGAGAAAATTTTGATCGTAGCAAGTTTGTAATTGCCGCTGCACATTTCCGATATAATGATTTTGCTATAAATCAAAAGTTTACCTCGGAGCAAAGTTTTTACAATCCAGGAGGAAGAATTGAGGAAACGATCGTTGCACTCAACTGGCAACGATTCTGCTATTTTACTACTGTTGATGTTATCCCTGTGGTTAGGGAAATTTATGCCAATTTCATGGATGCTGAAGAGTACGAGATTTTCGTCAGAGGAGTTGGAGTAGGATTGACTCCCGAATGTATCAACATTTTTTTACAGCCTGTTGTCGAACATAGAGTGTTATTACTCCAGATTATCTCTATTTGAGGGAAATTTAGATGTGATTATTGCTTACCTGACTGATGGTACTGGAGCTTGGAAGATCCAGAATGGAAAAAGGGTAAATTTTTCATCTTCTAAGCTTAATGGTGTTTCAAAGGCATGACACTACTTTATTTTTGCTCGTCTCCTTCCATCCAAGCATTTGAGCGAGGTTACCAAGGATAGAGCTATCCTTAACTATTGCATACAAGAGAAGAAGCCGATTGATGTAGGAAGTATCATTTATGATTCTGTAGAGGCGACTGCTCGCTCTAACACTTCTATTGGACTTGGATTTCCATCTTTGATATATTCTATGTGTGAAAGTGCTGGAGTAGTTGCTGAGCTTTCTGAGGAAAAGCTAAAGTCTACAAAGCCCATAGGAAGAGAAAGCGTCAGTATCTATGATCGAATTCGAGGTAAGAGTTCTACTGCACCTTCTAGTTCATTACCTGCTTCTGATAGAGCTTCTACTTCTAGACCTTCTACTTCTACTGCTGAGCCATCATCTAGTTTCTAGGAATCTATGCCTGATCAGTTTATGGAGCAGCAAAATGAGTTATTTCTAACTCATTGTAAAGTAGATACGATCGATAAGAAGATCGATCATCTTTCTGAGTATATCCAAAGGAAGAGTGAGTATGATGCCGAGTATTCCGAGTCTTTAGTTAGATTCCGAAGGGTGAGCATGATGTTCGCTTCCTACCCGTCCTAGATTTTCACCATATGTTGATCCGAAGGATATGGAATTTTCTTTTGAAGATGATGATGATGAGGCTACGAGATAGTGATTAGTAGCCAGATTTAGCTCTTGAGATGTGTGATTCTATTTTTAGTTTAATTCTTGTTTGTTAGTACTGATTAGTGTGATTGCATTGTTGTTTGTTAATGTTGATTTGCTTAAGTAACTTTGTGTTAACTTTTGATATTGAGATTGTTATAGAGCATCTGCTATAATATGTGTTAAAGATTGAAATATAGATGAATTTTTATTGTCTATGATGAATGTTTATTTCCATTTCGACCTACTATTTAGTTAGTAATTTAGCATGTTCTAAATACTTTAAAAAAAATTTAGAAATTAACTCCTGCTCTCCGCAAACTTTTCTATATATACAACAACAACAACAACAACAATAAAGCCTTAATCCCACTAAGTGGGGTCGGCTACATGAATCCTTTTTCTCCATTGCGTCCTATTTAGTGTCAAATTTTCGTTTAATTCTAATAAATTAAGATCATTTTTTATGCAATAAGCCCAAGTTTTCCTAGGTAGTCAACCTCTGCCTTTCTTAACATAAGTTGTGTTTAAAACATCTACTCTCCTAACCGGATCATCAGGTGGTCGACGTATAATGTGACTAAACCATCTAAGGCGACTCTCTCTAATTTTATCCGTCACTGGTGCAACTCCAACCCTATTAAAAATATATTCATTTCACATCTTGTCTCTAAGTGTAAAGCCACTCATCCACCTAATCATTCTCATCTCGGCAACACTTAACTTAACATTATGCTTCTCTTTTAAAGGCCAACATTCAGCACCATAGAGCATTGAAGGTCTCACTATCATCTTATAAAATTTTCCTTTCAGTCTAAGCGGTACTTTTCTATCACACAACAGGTCGGATGCATTCCTCCACTTCAACTAACCAACCTGAATTCTACTATTAACATCCCCATCTATATCACCATCGCTTTGAACAATGGACCCGAGATATCTAAAATGTTCACACCTTTTAATAATTTGATCACCCAAAGTTACACTTCGTCACTAGACCTACTATTACTAAAATTACATTCCATGTATTCAGTTTTAGTTCTACTCAAACGAAGACCTTTAGACTCCAATGTAGACCTCCATAATTCAAGTTTTTCCTGGACTTTTTCTCTTGTCTTATCCACAAGGAGGATATCATCAGCAAAAAGCTTACACCAGGTTACATCCTCCTGTAAATGCCCAGTAAGACCATCCATAAATAAAGTAAAAAGATATGGGCTTAAAGCCGATCCTTGATGTAAACCAACAGAATAGTAAAATATTTGGTCAATCCTCCTTCAGTTTGAACACAAGTAACGACTCTAGCATACATATCTTTAATGACATGAATATAAGTCATATCAACACCTTTCTTCTTAAGGACTCTCCAAAGAACATCTCTAGGAACCTTATCGTAAGCTTTTTCTAAATCAAGAAAAAATTAAATGTAGATCCTCCTTATTATCTCTGTACTTCTCCATCAAACCTCTCAATAAATGTATAGCTTCCATGGTAGACCTGCTCAGCATCAAATGTATAACTTTTCTATATATGCTTAATTATTTTTGTTATATACATATTAAAGCATGTGTAGAATTAGAAATTAGTTTTTCCTTTCTACATTATCACTGTACCTAAATAAATTCCTGTTTATTTATTTCTCTCATGCTTTAGAAGATTTTATGATTCAATTATGTACTAAAACTGAAGATTGGGGGAAGGGAAGACATTTTTCAAATTTAAATATTATTTGTCCTTAATGAACTCATACTTTCTTTAAAAATATTAACATAACATAAGGAATGAAAAATTTATTTAAGATAACTTAAATTTTTGGAATTTATAGATAATTTAGTAAACTTAACTAAAATTTTAATAATTTTGATTGATTTTAAGAATAGAATTATTTAACTTAAAGAATAATAAGATTAAGAATTTTTCTATTTATAGCAAAGAGAATTGTATTTTAGAAATACTAAGGAATCAAGATTATTACCTGAAAAAGAAAAGATTGAAATGATTTTTGAAAAATAATTACTAATAATATTATATTTATTAACTAAAACAAATGTATAAGTTTTTATATATAAGTTAAGGAAAGTGAAGTTCAAAATCATTAACAGTGCTATCCAAACATAGTAATCCTCTCTTGTGAAAAAAAAAGAGAGAAGTGAGGAGAAGCTTGAGGAAATGCCTAATAAAAAATTAGCTTCACTTGAATTGTCTTATATAAAAAAAATTGATTACATTTTTTTTAACTTAAAATTTTATTAGAAAAATGTTTCATTAAGTCTTTTTATTGTAAGTATTCTATGAGAACTTAATATAATAAATTACAATTATTCTTGAAATAAATGAAAATTTTAAAGTCTTATGATTTGGTAGTTATGTATTCTTTAAATTCTTAAAATTAACCTTAATTAGTGAACTTTGGTTAATGATTTGCTAAAGCATTTATAAAACCAAAAATTATAAGGAATCTTAAATATTTAAACTTCATTCCAAATGTTATATATTGTATGTAATTAAAAGGGTTACTTGAGGACAAGTAATGTTTAAGTTTGGGGGAATTTGATCCACATTAAAAATACCAATTTTTATGCCTTATTTATGATTCAATTCTTAAGGATATTATGCTTTAATGAAAGGTATTTTTATGTTTTTGGATGTAGGTGATAAAAAAAGAGTTCAAGAAGGAAAAATGAGCAAAAAGGAGCAAAAATGGAGCTAAAAGAGGAAATTTTTCGAAATTATAGGCCTGACGCCTAAGCGCTAGAATCCGGTGCCTAAGCGACAGTTCGATACAGTCGCAGACAAGATTTTTGATGAGTTTGGGTAGTTATTTTGACGGTGTTAAGCAGTTATTGGTGCTTCTAGAAGACTAGAAGTTACTCCTAATATATAGGACATGTGATACAATGCATCTGGAAACAGGGAAATGGTTTTAATCGCGAAGAGGTGCGACCCAAATTGAAGAGGTGCGAAGACCTGGACAAAGAGTCCGACGCCTAGGCACCAGATTTCGGCGCCTAGGCGCGACAGTTACCTTCTAGAAGATACATTGTATTTGGACAAATTTTGAAGAGGTGCCTTAAGCAACCCCTGGTCAAATTCAGAGCTCTATAAATAGGAGCCCATTCTATAGAGAAAATCACACCCTATAGTCTCTTTCACCCCTTCTTGCATCTTTAGTCCCCAAGCACTATATTCCATCCAATTATTTTAGGAAGCCACCTTCTTTATTATTTAGTGAGTTTATTTTGAGTGTTAAGTGTGAGATTATTAGTGTAGTTGCTGTTGAAGTCTTTCATCATTGCATTGGAGTCAGTAGAAGTTAGCGGATCACTTGAAGGAACATTCCAGATAAGTATTTGTAACATAGTTCAAGGTTTTATAAATATGTTTTGTTGTGTGAATTCAATGTGTTCTGAGTAGTTAGATTTCTTTCTCTTTTCAACTATGAAAAGATAATAAAATAATTAAACTTTGGTGGAGAATTTAACTTAAAATAATTATAAAAATTGTGATGATATTAATACCTGATCTTAGTTTACTTTTTAAACTGGCCATTTAAATTGTTAAAACCTATTGAAGAATTCTGAGACCTATCCGGAGATGAGTTCTTAACTAGTAGATATCACATGAATCCTTAGGTAATCGCAGGCTATACGCGGGTTATTTAAAGTGAAGTGCAAATAAATAGGAAGATATGATTTATTGGGCGTAGAATTCATTAGTTTTTAGAGTGACAGACTAAATTCTAATAATTTGGTTTATAGATAGGGAACGAGTCATTGGTAGGGCCGACCATAGCCACCCTTGGACATCTAGTAGTGTGAGCCTAGATTAACCCATTCTACTAATAACACATCCTGAACCGATCTATAGATTAGTCAATGTTCTTTATGCCTGGACCAAAGGGTAAAGAATAGGAAGGCTTCTATTTGGCACAATACCATAATCTAAATTCTCCACAAATGGTAATTATTCTAAAAATCTTGGATTAGTTGAAAAGGAGAAAGTTGTTTTATTTATAAATGCATTAATATTTATTTTAGTAATGCTTTCTTACATTTAGTATAAATTTCATTAAATCTAAAATCTAAACTTTAAAAAGAAATACAAATAAGAAAAATTATTTTTAATTTGAAAAATCTAAAAATATTACTTAATATTCTAAAAATCTTCCATGTGGGATCGATAACCAGGACTCCACTAGAGCCTCGTATTACTTGATACGATACGTATACTTGCGTTTGTAATTGTGAATTTTATAAATTATAATCTAAATATAAATTCATAAACTCTTTCATAAGTAAAATCTCTTCAAGTGTTTGGTGTCACTGTCGGTGATTAAATCTTCTAGCAGTGGTATCAAATTCTTGCATTTGAAAGTATATATATAACCCCTTTAGGCTAAGTTACGCATCATATTCTAATAAAATGAAATGTTCCGAAGCTTGAAGCCATTCACCTATTAAATTTCTGAATATCACTTTTTCCTTGGAAGCCTTACCTTTGGAAGCCATGAATATAAATATCTGAAAAAGTGCTTGATTTAATGTCTTCAGCCCGACGTACCAATTTTAATCAGGATGACTCGATAATTAAACCTCTTTAAAATGTGGTATATGCCCTTCAAAATAAGGTTTTAATCTTAGCCCAATAACTTTAGATATATTCCCGGCTTAAGGATCTTCAAAATCAATAGCTCCATATTGATAGACTTTAATAAAATTGATTGGTCCTAATCACCTAGACTTTAGTTTGCCTGGAAATAATCTCAATCTTGTATTATATAACAAAAATTCTTTTCTATATTCAGATTTCATTCTTAATATCTTCCGATCATGCCATATTTTCATTTTCTCTTTATAAATTGTTGCATTATCATACTCTTCATTTCTGATCTCTCCAAGTTCATTAAGTTGCAACAATCTTTTCTCACCAGCATCCTTCAAATTAAAATTAATTTCTTGATAGCCCAATATGCTTTATGTTCCAATTCTACTGGAAAGTGGCAAGTCTTTCCAAAAATTAGTCTATATGGGGACATTCTTATAGGAGCTTTATAAGCTGTCATATATGCCCATAATGCAGTATCTAATCTAGTAGACCAATCAAATTTATTGGGATTCACATTTTTCTTCTAAAATTCATTTAATTTCATGATTTGATACTTCTGCTAGACCACTAGTTCGAGGATGATAAGCAGTTGAGAATCTATGCATAATACTATATTTTCCAATAAGTTTCTCAATTCTCTTATTCCTAAAACGGGTTCCTCCATCAGTGATGATCACTCTCGGCATTCCATATCTTGTAAACAAGATTTTTCATTAAAAATTTTGAAATACTACGAGCATCCCATTTAGGTAAAGCTATTGCTTCAATCCCTTTTGATACATACTCTACAGTAATTAATATATATAAATTTCCAAATGAAGGAATAAGTGGTCCCATAAAATATAATTCCCATACATAAAACATTTCAACTTCCAATGTAATTAGAGGCATCTCATTTCTTCTAGAAATATTTCCTACTCGCTGAAAACGATCACATGTTTTAATATATTCATTAATAACTCTAAAAAGAGTAGGCCAATAAAATCCATATTGTAAAATCTTATGTGCATTTCTATTAGTTCTAAATGTCCTCCAAATTCAGAATCATGACAGCTTTGAATAATTTGTTCAGCTTCTTCATAAGGCACACATCTCCTCGTAACCATATCTTTACCCTGTTTATATAAATATGGGCCATCATAAAAGTAAAATTTCGCATCATGAATAAATTTCATCTGTTGTTGCATCTTTAATTCAGAAGGTAAAATATCACATACAATATAATTAATAATGTCTGCATACTACGGTATATTCTTTCCATTAATACCGCACAATTGTTCATCCGGGAAAGTTTCCGTAAGTTCTTTTGCAAAATTAGATAATTCTTTCATTTCGAGCCTAGATAAATGATCAGCTATTTAATTATCAGTTTCTTTTCTATCCACTACCTCAAAATCAAACTCGTTTTTTAGAAGTATCCATTGAATTAATCTTGATTTTGCATCATTCTTTTACATTAGATACTTAATAGCAAAATGGTTTGTATGCACTATATATTTAGCCCAAATTAATTATGACCAAAATTTATCAAACGCATAAACAATAGCTAATAACTCTCTTTCAGTAGTGGTGTAATTAATTTGAGTAGCATTTAGAGTTTTACTAGCACAGTATATTACTTTAAGGACTTTGTCATATCTTTGTCCTCAAACAGCCCCAATGGCATAATCACTAGCATTGCAAATTAGCTCAAATGGTTTCTCCCAACCAGGTTAAACTATTATCAAAGCAGTGATTGTTTTTTCTTTTAATAATTTAAAGGCTTTTATGCATTCTTTACTAAATCAAATTTATTGTATTTCTCTAAAAGTTAACACAGAGGCTTAGTAATTTTTGAAAACTCTTTTATATAATGCATCTAGAAACAAGCATGCCCTAAAAAACCTCTAACCCCTCTCGCTGTGGTAGGAGGTGGTAGTTTAGCAATAATTTGGATTTTTGTTGGATCTACCTCCATTCCATTTTCAAAATTTTTATGCCCAAGCACATTCCTCCTGCAACCATAAATTGACATTTCTCTCAATTTAATACTAAATTTGTTTTTTCACAGAGTTCCAAAACTTTTTCTAAATGATTTAAAAATATTTCAAATGAAGTTCTGAACACTGAAAAATCATTCATAAACACTTCTATTCCATTTTCAATTAAATTACAAAAAATTAACATCTTACATCTTTAAAATGTTGTAGGTGCATTACATAATCCATAGGCATTCTTCGAATAGTAAATGTTCCGTAAAGACTAGTATATGTTGTCTTTTCTTGATCATCATAAGCAATTAGAATTTGATGATAACCGGTATATCCATCCAAAAAGCAACAATATTTGTGCCCAGCTAATCTATCCAACATTTGGTCTAGAAAAGGTAAAGGAAAGTGATCTTTCCTTATTGCGGCATTTAATCTTCTATAATTAATACAAATTCACCATCCAGTGACTTATCTTGTGGGTATTAAGTCATTTTTCTCATTTACATCTACATTCACTCCACTTTTTTTTGGAACACACTGAATTGGACTCACCCAAGCACTATCTGAAATAAGATATATTATTCCAGCATCTAACCATTTTAAAATTTCTTTCTTAACCATTTCATTCATCATCTAGTTTAATCTCCTTTGAGGATCAGCCTTAGGTTCATTAAGTTCATCTAATATAATTCTGTGCATACAAATCAAAGGATTGATTCCTTTAATATCAACTAAAATCCATCTGAAGCCTTTTTTTGTATCATTTTACAGTTTCTAATAATTTCTGCTTTTTTGATTCAGTTAAATCTGAGGATATAATAACAAGTAATGTTAATGAATCTCCTAAAAATATGTATTTTAAATGTGTAGGCAAAATTTTTATTTTAAGTTCAAAAAATTTTATAATTAAAGGAATGAGATTTTTATTATCACATTTCGTAGTATCCAACATCTCAAATCATTCCTGAACATAATCCAAATTTTCATTTTCTATCTCAACATTTTTATTTGCCATCTCATACTTATCCTCATATTTCAAATCTTCTTACTGTAATTTCTCTTCAAACTTTTCCTTAAAATGTTCATTACTCATATAGTCACAAACTTCCATTCTAAAACATTCATTATCTTTTTCTGTTGCAGGATATTTCATGGCTTTTGATATATTAAATGTTACCTCTTGATCATTGACTCTCATAGTTAATTCTCCTTTTTGAACATCAATCACAGCTCTCATAGTTGCAAGGAATGGTCTCCCCAAAATAACATGAATTTCTTTAACTTCCTCCATATCTAAAATAAAAAAATCCACAGGAAAGATAAATTTATCTACCTTCACCAATACATCTTCTATAACACCTTTAGAATAGGTGATTGAACGATCATCTAACCGAAGTGTTATAGTAGTAGAGGAAATCTCTCCTAAACCCAACCTTTTAAAAATTGAGAGAGGCAAAAGATTAATAATGGCTCACAAATCACATAAGGCTTTTCCAAAAAATCAACACTCAATCATATTTAAAAGTAGTACATAAATCTAGAAAACTACCAGATGTACGTTAGGATCTTCAGTAGGTGTTCCCCCAAACTGATTATTTTGTACCATCTAAATAATAGCAGGTTAAGCTCAAATGAATTAGCAACAATAGCAAAATTTTGATCAGTTAAGTGACTTTTATCTGTTGTAGGATTAACATAATCTCTTAAAGGTTTCTGTTGATGTTCATTTTCAATTCTTTGATTATCTAGGTTGTTCGCCATTTTGTTCAAATTCTCAGATTTTTTTTGTTGTTTTCTAATTTTTCTAATAGTATGTTCTAACTCAGGGTCATGAGGTATTAAACCTTCAGATCGAAGACTACACATAAACAAACACAATCGGCACGCTTAAAATTAAGCAATAACACAAATATAAGTTTAATAAATCAAGCAAAAGTTTTTCAAATACTACTAAATTTACCATTACCTTCCCCGGCATCGATACTAAAAATTTGATGCTTTGTTTTTTTGTATTTCAACATATTTTCTTATAGACATCGGTATATACCATTAACTTCCCCGGTATACGTATTGCTAAAGTAATACGGGGCTCTAGTGGAGTCCCGGTTACCGATCCTACGTAAAAGGTGTAAATTTAGGATAGTAGCACTAAAGCACAATGTTCAGACTATATAAAACTTACAAGTGAAATGCACAAGTTGCTAGTGTTTAATTATGTTAATAGAACTAAGTTTACCAAACTACTCTCTAAACTTTAAATTAAAATTTTATAAATAAAGTTTTACTATTTTGTAATGAAAGGGTCAAATTAGAGAAAGTATCCTTCCCCTTGCAATGAAGTTATGGTTAGTGAAAGATTTAGATTGTTGGAAATTGTCTTGTGCCAAATATGAGCATTTCAATTCTTTAAACTCTTCCGTGTGCATAAAAAACATTGGCTAATCCTAGGTATAGTCCTTAAAATTGTGATTAGGATGGGAGGATGCTGGCTCTCACTCCAGAACTCCCACTTCCACCTCGCCTGACGGTTGACTCACATTTTAGTATCCAAACACTGTGACTGAATTAGGAATTTTAGTCTGTCACCCTAAAATCTCTAATTCTACGCCCAACAAAGTATATTTCCATATTTATTTTCACTCAACCACATGGACAACATTTTCATCTATGGAATTGAATGTGATTCTCACTTTGTTATAGAACGTATACTCCTCTCAGGCATATGTTTCACAATAAATTTTAACATTTCAATTAACCAGATAGAAAAGTAAATGAAGTACAAAGTGTAAAATAATCACAAGTATTTAACAAGTAAATTGCATATCCAATCCATCTCTTCATTTCACCATCTCTCATTGCAAGGATAAAGACAAAGAAATCTATTCAAAATTCATGAGAAAGATACGATAAAAAATAGATTTTATATATAAAAGCAAATTCATACAAACAACAATTAACAAACACAGCTTATCTGAAACTCTTCCCCAAAGCAAATCCCTTGAAGTTCATTTCAATCTCTTTCTCTCTTTACAATATCACTCAATTCTTTCTTAGAAAAGTAAGGAAGAATAAATCTCTCACTTTCCTTCATCGCCTACAACTCTAGAGAAAACCCTCATTTTACTTCACGCACACACGACTCCAACGACTCTCTCACACACCAAATACGCTACACACCACACACTACCTACTTAGACATTTTTGGCATTCAAAATACTCTAATATAGTTAAGGGATGAATTTCCCAAGAGATGCCACAAGAAGCCTTCCAAAAGTATTCCAAATACGTTGAATCTATAAAAAATTGACTTGTAACTGTCTCGGGAGCCGTCGGCGCTGGCTTTGGGTACTTTCGACGACGGATTTGGGCGCCGTCAGCACCAAGGCTCTGTCAAATGGCGTTTTGGGTGCCCATATTGGTATCATCCGCACCTAGAGCATAACTTCCAAAAACTGCCTCACTTAACTCCAAATTTCATCCATTTTACTTTCTTTTTCTCAAAATGCCAATAATCAACATACCTGAAACAAAACATTAAAATAACCTTCTTTAAAGTGCAATATATGAAAAAATGAGTATAAAATATAAGTGAAAATCTAACACATTTTTCATGCATCAATCGACTATCTTCACAACTAGGTAAATTTGGGGTCTCAATAGCTTAGGATGTCAGATCCATAGTGTTCTGACCCAACATTCTATATCTCATTAGGATTACTCTGCCTTTCCTTGCTATACCTAGCCCTGTCTATCCTTTGACGCTTCATCGATGTCATGTAGTAGGCTCTAATTGTGGACAAACCATCACCATTTGGGATACAATGATTCACCCTCTACTCTTATGGATTGGTTAGGCCTGAAAGCATATTGTGGATCTATATGGTGACTTAGCCTCGTTTACAAATTATTTGCCATCTGTATGGGATCGTGGGAGACTTAATCTCTGACCATATGGCTTGGCATGGGATTTGAAAGTGCCAAGATGCTCCTGTGACTCATTTAATCGAGAGTAATCTCGGGCATCCCTCAAGATGTAATTAACCAAATAAGAAGCGTCCCTCTGGGTGTGCTCTTGAACCCATAACAAACACTCTAATTTAATTCTTTGGTTATGGGTTACTTATGTAGAGATTATCTTTGTGGATGATGCTTTTTAAGGTGTTTTGATATGTTATTGTTCTGGACATACAGTCTGGTCCCATTGCATGAAGTTTACTCTACATAAGTTCTCCATATTCTTTCAAAATTGTTTATTTAATTCAATCATGTGTTCTACTTTTTCAGATCCATTATAGAGAGCTATTTGGAGAGAAAACTACATGACAACAATTAGACAAGCTGGAGGCTCCAAGTTTACAAAAAGAACCAAAATAGTTTCGCATAGGCTTAGGCACTTCACCTACGCAACCAATTCATTCTTAATTGGAGTATCTTGACACCCAATTACTTTATGATATTTTTTTTCATCGAGAGTTGCTATGCTAATTTGTTGACCTCACTTTTGTGAGGGTACATATAAATGAACTTCATGATCTACCTTCAAAGTGATTCTATCAAATTTAACTTCCTGAATATATCCAAGATCCCCTAAACCCTAAGATTTAGAGAAAAACTAAATTACATATTTTTTAGCCCAAATTCTGGAGACACACTAGATGAACCAAACCAATGACAATAAACCTTATTTTGGGGACACATGGACCATCTGGTCAACCATAGACCTCAATTGGTCAAACTTGGTCAAAATGGTTAATTTTGGACCTAATGACCACGAGGTCAAAATCGTTAATTTTGGACCCATTAACCACGAGGTCAACCCTTGACCTAACTGGTCAAACTTTGGTCAAAATGGTCAATTATGGACCCATTGACCAACTCATTGACCACCACGTCAACCCTTGACATAACTGGTCAAACTTTGGTTAAAATGGTCAATTTTGGACCCAACGACCACCCTATTGACCACCAGGTCAACCCTTGACCTAATTGGTCAAATTTTAGTCAATATGGTCAATTTTGGACCCAATGACCACCATATTCACCAACAGGTCAACCCTTGACCTAACTAGTCCAACTTTAGTAAAAATGATCAATTTTAGATCCAATGGCTACCCCATGGACCATTTGGTCAACCTAGACATCATGTTGGTAAACTTGACACCTTTGATCAATTCAAAACACCAAAATGACCAAACATGAACAATTGGTCAACCTAAACACTAAAATGGGTCAAACCAAACAATTTGATCAAATCAACCTATCCAATAGACCTAATGACTAACCTAACCATTGTTAACTTGGTCAATTTTGGTCAACCTTGGTCAATTTGGTCAATTTTCACCATTTTGGTCAAAATTTGGTCTTTTCATTAAAATATTTTATTTTCTTAATTAACTAATCATGTAATTAATTAAATAGAACAATCTTAAAAGATCATTAGACCTAGGGTTTAAATAAAAGTTATGGGTCAAACTTATGGTAAAACAAATCCATGGCAACCTTAAAACCCATAATTCACATTTAAACCCTAAAATCAACCCATGGCTTATTGATATTAGGTCATACACAACACATTAAATTTCATCATGACATAACTAACTCCATGACAAACCAATGAGTCGAGCATGGTTAACGAAGGCTAAAACTCATCAAGAAACCATCATGAAGGGATAAAGGAGGTGTCACACCTTCATGAAATTCTTGAAGGACGATATGGTTGAGTCATCACTCACCCCCTCTTCACCCAAATGGAAGGAAGCCTTAACTACATCATTCTATCCACCATAATTTGCTCCGTCATGACATCTTATGGAAATGAGAGGAAATGAATCTTATGTGTCATTCCCTCTCAAATCCATTTGAATCACTTGCGAGCTCATGTCAGGGAGGTTAACTTAACTCATTCTAAGAATCTTATCCACCATGCAAATTTTACATTGGAGGGAAGCCAAAAAAAATAGCCAATTCCTCACCTTAATGAGGATTCATCATGGAAAACTAAGGGGACTCAGCCATGGCTATATTCAACTAAAATCTTATCCCTAAAAATTTTGGAACTCCTCAGCTTCATCCCCGAGCAATCCCAAGCATATCTAAGCTCAGCCATGGCCTCTCCATGGCTATAAATAGAGTCTTTCCTGAGAAGACCTAAGGATAGGAGAGACCAAGATACACTGCCTAAAACCTAAACCACCCAAGAAAAAAATTGTTCCCCAAGTCCTAAGGAGTTGATTCCCCATGGAATTAACTTCTGAAATCCACTGCCCTCTTCCAATTTCATACCCTAAAAAAGGACATATTTTTTGTTTGACACAAAGCTCTTCAAAACTCCAAATTGATCACTCCTACACCATCCCTGAGGTGTAAGAAGAAGTTTCCAATCAAAATTGGATCTTCCCGTGAGCCCTAACACTTTCCAAGACCAAGCCGTGAGCACATTTCAGTGAAATCATACCTCCAACAAATTTAACTTCAAATTGAGCATAGGGGAAGCTTCACAAGGACCCAATGATCATGTCTATCAAGCTTGATTAAAGCTTCACTTCATCAAGTCCAGAAATGACCATTTTAACCAAAATCTTGCTTAGGTCTGGACATTTGTGAAGTAGATAATTACAAAACACCCACATCACCATATAGAAGTGTTCGTCTCTTTAAGATGAAGCTTTAGGAAAAAGTTTTGTGAAAATCCATTGATATTTAATTGATATATTAAGGTCTAAATACGAACGGTTTACGGTTTAATAGGCTTTGGGGTTAATGATTGGAAATGGACAGCTATGATCTACCCGAACCGCGAATCTGTCTATATGAAATAGACAAAACCGCAGGCAACGTGGCTGCTCACGTGTAAAGCTCCACAAATCAGATGGCGCCGCATGTGAGTTCGACTGATCTAAGAATCCAGTCAGCGCCGTTTCACTTCAATAAGAAAATCTGGATTTTCTTATTTAATTAAATACAAAAATCATTGAAAATTCATATCATGACATAGAAAATCACAAAATTATGATAAAAATACTGATGCACCAAAAATATGTTGGATTTTCATTTATATATTGTACTCATTTTTGGTGTTATTGCACTTTAAAGGAAGGTATTTTTCAAGTTTTGCTATAGGTATGATAATTTTAGGCAATTGGAGAAAGAAGAAGCATTAAAAGAACGAATTTAAAGCAAAAAAAGATAAAAACCATAACATTGTGTTCTGGCGCCGTCGACGCCATTTTCTAGAGAGCATCTTAATATTAGCGCGATAGGGCCCTAACTGCCCCAATGTCGGTGGAGGCCATATTCAATGTATTTGGATGATTTTTGGAGGGATTCTTGAGGCTTCTCTTAGGGAATTCATCCCTAAGCTATTTTAAAATGAATTTGGTGCCAAAAATGAGTAGTAGATTAGTTTGTAAGTGCTTTGTGAGTAGAGAGAAAGTGTGTAGAGAGTTTAGGGTTTAGGGTTTGGTGTAAAAATGTTATTTTGTGAGGGATTCTTCTCAAAAGAGTTGTAGGAGGAGAGGGAAAGTGAGAGATTGCTTCTTCCCTACTAATCTAATAGGGAATTGTGTGTTGTTGTGAAGAGAGAAGAAGATTAAAAGGAACTTCAAGGGATTTTCTTGGGGAAGAAGTTGAGATAAGTTATGTTTACTTCTTATTGTTTGTGTGACTTTGCTTTATTTATAAAATCCTTGTTTTGTCATATCTTCATCATGAATTCTGAATAGATTCCTTCGTCTTTTTCTTTGTAATGATAAATGGTGAAGTGGTGATTTAGATTGGATGTGCCATATGAATGTTAAGAAATTGTGATGATTTTTCACTTCGTACCTCATTTACTTTTTGATCTGACCAATTGAATTGTTAAAATATGTTATGAAACATACAATACAAAAGGTCTATGTGTTCTACAATGAAAGTGAAGATTACATTCAATGTCCATTAATGAGTGATGTAGTTCATGGGGGTTGGGTGCAAATAAATAGAGAAATATTGTTTATTGGGTGTAGAATTGGAGATTTTAGGGTGATAGAATAAAATCCCCAATTTGGTCCTAGTGTTTGGAAACTAAAGCAAGAGTTAGCCTTCAGGTGGAGGGAAGTGGGAGTTCTGGAGTGAGAGCCAGTATACTCCCAACCAAACCACCGGTTTAAGGACTAAACCTAGGATTAACCGATGTTCTTTATAACACTCAGAAGAGGGTAAAGAATTGGTATGCTCCTATTTGTCACAATACAAAAATTTCACTAATCTTTATCATTCACTCACCATCCATCATTGTAAGGGCATGACACTTTCTCCAAATTTAAACCTTTCAATACAAAACTTAGTGTAGTAGTATTTAAGTTTAATTTGAAGTTTAGAAAGTACTTTAGTTGTCTTAAAATCTCTAGCATCTTTAAACTTTAGTAACTTTAATATTTACTTTACATGCATTGTAATTTGAATATTGGATTTCTATGCTACGTTTTAAAGATTTGCTTCTTCCCTGTGGGATTGATAACCAGGACTCTACTAGAGCCTTGTATTACTCGAGCGATACGTAAACTTGTGTACAGATTGGATACTTTCTAATTAGATTGATTATACTTTGTGACTGAATTGAGAATACTTATAAGTACTTTTTTAAGACAGCCACGATCAAATTTTTGGCGGATTTCCCGTGAAGACAATAGTAAATTTAGTATTAACTAAAAACTTTTGTTTCATAATTTGCAATTGTGTGTGTTTACTTGCTTTTAAGTGTGCCTACTGTAATAGTGTATCGTAGTTTTGGATTTGAAGGTTTAATACCTTACGATTTGGAGTTAGAAAGTAATATTAGAAAAATTTGAAAACAACAAGAATCTAAAAATTTGAACAAAATGGCGAACAATTTCGATAATAAAAGAAATGAAAATGAACATCAACCTAGACCTTTAAGAGATTATGCTAACCCTATGAAACACCTAAAATATATAGTATTTTTTATGCACATTTTTATACCTATTTTTGACTATATTGTACTTTAATGGAAGGTATTTTGTGTATTTTTCTTGCAGGTATGTTTAAATGGATGAACGCGATGAAAAGAGTGGAAGAGGATCAAAATTGGAGCAAAAATGAAGAAAATTGAAAAATTGATCTGTGGCAGCCAAGCTCTAGAACCCGTGATAACGTGCCAGAGTCTCGCGGCTATGTGCCAGATTTGGAGCTTACACACTAGAAGACCTGCGGCTAAGCATCGGGACCACGCGCTTACGCACGAAAATTATAAAAGATTAGTTATTTAATTTGTGGTGCCATTTT
Source organism: Papilionanthe hookeriana x Papilionanthe teres (assembly GCA_022702705.1). Classification (NCBI taxonomy): domain Eukaryota; kingdom Viridiplantae; phylum Streptophyta; class Magnoliopsida; order Asparagales; family Orchidaceae; genus Papilionanthe; species Papilionanthe hookeriana x Papilionanthe teres. The sequence goes on along the minus strand of CM040421.1, from coordinate 109,754,622 downwards.
GAAGACATTTTTGAGGCATCTCTTGGTGAGAACGTGGGTAACTTCCTATTGGCGCCAAATTTAATTCAGAATACTCTTGAATGGATGCATCTCTTGGATGATACGTTGAATCTTGACAAAATTTGAAGAGATACGTGATGCCCGAATATTTATGCTTACGATATAGATATGAAATTTATGAATTATAATATGACATTCTATGCAACTATACGTATCGTTTATCAAGTAATATAGGAATTTCTGATTAAGCCCCGAGATATCGAACCCACAGGGAAATGTGTAAAAATTTAAAGAAATAAGAAAAATAACTTTTTAATTTTTTAATTGATTTTTGTAAGTATGTTTTAAGGTTTTAATTTTGAAAAGTTGTTTTTGATATTTTTATTAACAAGTTTAAGCAAGAAATGAAATTATCAATGCATAAACACGATATAAAAGTTATAAGAATCAAATATCTTTTTCTTTCTTCAATGAATCAGTAATAATTTTAGAATTTTATGTTGTGGAAGTATTCAAATGTATTGTGTCAAATAGGAGTAATTATATTTTTTACCCTTACTTGGTTCTATAAAGAAAATTGGTTAATTTGAAGATTTGAAATTTTGTAGATGGGTTAGGCAGGGAAGATACCAGCTCTCACTCTAGTGTTCCCTCAATTCCTTCCACCTGTGGGCTAACATCTCATAACAAAATTTAAAATAACAAACAAAATTAGGGGGCTTTAGCCTGTCACTCTAAAGTCCTCTAATTTTACTCCCCAATAAAGCATATCTCCCTATATATTTACATTCAATCATATGAACTATAATTCTCACCCATATAATTGCATGTGATTCTTTCCAATTGTTGTTTGAGACAATACCGCATTGGATCTTACATAATCTCACAACAAATTTTAACATCTTAATTGGCTAAATCAAGAAGCAAATTAAGTTCAAGGAATTGAATCATCACAATTTATTCCAACATTAAACACTTATACTTTCCACAACATTAATTCCAAAATTTAATTACTTCATCATCTAAGAAATTAAAAGATAAACTAAACTACTCAGATTTCATGAAGTAAACACAAACAAAACTTGATATGAAAGCATAAACCATAATGAAAACATAACAATCTTACTTAAAAACAAAATGTAAAAATAAAGATAAATACTTATCTGAAAATCCTCTCCACCAAACTCTGGAAGTTCCTTTGAAATTTTGCTTTCCACAATACAACTCTATAGAGGTTGCCGCCCAACTCTAGTGACTCTAATAAAGACTTTAAACTTCAATAAAAACTAGATATAAGGATAAAAGAAAATTGTTGAGAAGAAGGCTTCACACCAACCCTTTTTTCCTTTCTTACTCTCCACTCTCTACTATAGAAAAGAAGAACTCTAAAACTTAACACACTCTGAATAATAACACTCTCTACACCACACTAACTACACACTCCCTTTTAAATTATGAGGCTTCCTTTTAATAATTTTTCAAAAGGTGCCTTGGTGTCTCTTCAAATCATGTCCAGATTCAATGTATCCACAAAAAGATGCATCCCTTCATTCAAATTTACGGCCCAAAGGAAATTACCATCAAAAGTTTCTTCAAACACCCCTTGAAAATGGCGCCAAAATTCATTTAAATTTGAATTTTAACTTTGGCGCTTAAGCGCCGGCACTTTGGCGCTTAAGCGCCGGCACTTTGGCGCTTAGGCGCTAGAGGCCAAATTTCTCAAACTTCATAATTTTGCTCCAAATTTGGTCCTTTTTTGCTCCTTTCATCATAATTAATTATTTTCATCATACTTGTAATAAAAACACAAAATATCTTCCATTAAAGTGCAATATCATCAAAAATAGGTATAAAATGCGCATAAAAACACTATATATTTTAGGTGCATCAAAATCCCCCAAGCTTAAAATGTTACTTGTCCTCAAGTGACTCTTAACCATAAAAATTTTAACATACAAAATATGTAAATGAGTTTCTTTAGGAAGGTTTCAAAATTTTGTTCTAGAAATCAAATAATCTAATTTAGAAAAAAATCTAGTTAATAAGACCAATTTAAAGTTTAAAAAGTTCTTAAGTAAAGGATAATGAAAATATAGGTTTCTATCTAATTCAGAAATAATTGTAGATTTTTCAAAATATAAGATTCAAACATTTTATTTTTCTCACTTAAAAATTTTAATTGAGAATAATTTTACTTACTATATTATAACCTTAAGTTTTAGATTTTCTCAAAATTTATATTTTAAACTTTAGGTATTGATCCAATTTTTGATTAGGCCCTTAAATCCTCAAGCTTCTCCTTCCTTTTCATATACTATTTTTCACTTTTTTTCTCTTTTCTTTTTCATTTTCTTTTCTTTTCTTTTTTTTTCTTTTTTCTTTTTTTTTTATAAGGCAATGATTACTATATCTGGATAGGCCTTTAATGATTTTGAATTCCACCCTTCCATTTAAAATAAAAGGTCTGATATTTATCTTTCACATAAAAATCATAATAATAGTGTTGAAAATGATTCTTCAATCAATGAAATTTAAGCTTTGAAAAATAAAAGTCAAATTTTCTATTCATCCAAAAATACAACATTTCTTACTAAAGATAGTTTTAACTATATTTAACATTTCTTTATTAAGAACATTTTAACTTTAAATTTTCCATTATTACTATAAATTTTAACTAAATTCTTTTATTCATTTCTATATTCAAAATTTTTTTCCCTAATATAACTTCATATACATAATTATTTTCCATCAAAAACCAAATTTATTTTAAGTATTCTTGAGAGCAAATAAAATTTTAGAGTTTTGAAAACTTTAGTTTTTTTAAATCCCCCTAAAACTTTAATTTTTAGTCATGATAAAAAAATTTATGCATAAGAAATAATACATGAGTGAGAATTAAAAAAAAAACTAAATTAACATGCTTGCAGAAATTTCAATATCCTAAATATGCAAGTATAACATCTTTAAAGATAAATAGGAGTAAAAAGAAACTAAATTCAGTTTTTTTTTTATAAAAGAAAAATTTCAAAAGACTTCTACAGTAGTGTAGGTTTTCAAAGTAAATACACACCAACTTAACATAACTAAAATTACAACAATAGTAGATAATAACTGGTAGTAGATTTTGAAAAGTTTAAACATGTAATTTTTAAATAGCGGTTTTTAACAATGTTCTAAATTTTCTAACAAATTTGGAATTAATTTATACTCTATTAAAAATTTAAACACTAAATACACATTTAAAACTTTTACTAATACACACATATCACAAATTACAACATAAAACATTACTTTATAACAAAAACATCTAAATGTGCATAAAAAGAAATAGTCCAACTATGCTCTATACAAAATCATAGTTCATATAATAAATACATTATACAACAATCAAACATAATATCACATATAAAAATATCAAAATAAAAACATAACTACACATAAGAAATCACAAAATAAAAAAAAAAACTAAATACAACAACTCTAATCATCATCCTCATCATCATCTTCTTCAGCCCAGTCTCTGGATGGCACATAAGGTATATAAAATGGATGAGGGGGCATCTCAACACTATGATCATCTATAATCACTTTATCCATGTACTTCTGATAATTCTCCTCATATTCATCATGCTTAACAATATACCTTTCAATATTTTCAATTTTACCATCCATATCTCTAACAAGTTCTCTGGTAAGACTCACTTTCTTCAAAATCTTATTCAATAATCTGGTTTGTAAATCACTAGATGACGATGCTCTAGAAGTAGTGACACGTGAAGTAGAAGCAGCAAAAGTAGAAGTACAAGCAGTGGAAGTTCTAAATCCTCCTCTCCAGCCAAACAATGAATGTATAGTGTAAGCACCAACATTTACACTGGTAATAGGTCTCAATGGCTGAAGAACTTCCTCCCATATTTCAAACATAACATCATATTACTCATAAATTGAATGAATTAAGGATGGAAATCCCATACCTGAAGTAGTAGCAGATCAGGCACAGTTCATCACATAGTAAAAAATAATAGCCCCTACACCAATAGACTTTCCCAACTGAATACAATGATTCAGAACTGCTATCTCCCTTGTAACTTCACTAGTATGATGACCCACAATTTTATATTATGATATTTTTAATTTAATTGCAACGACGCCAAAAACTTGACCCCGTTATTTATATGTATAGAATTGTAATTGTTTATGTTGTGGATGCTACGCAAGTATACGTATCGTATCAAGTAATACAGGGCTTTAGTGGAGTCTCAGTTATCGATCCCACGGGGAAAGAGAAAATTAAATAACAACTAATTTAAAATAATAATAATAATTTTTAAAATAGTATACGAAAATTTGGAATTTTAAATTTGAGCGCAATAAAGTAAACTAAGTATTTTAATTAGGTAACTTAACTATGTAGAAAATTAATACGTATTGAAAGTGCAGGAAATTAAAATAATTGCTAAATAAGTCTTAACTATTCAGAAAAAGTATCTTTCCCCTTGTTTAGAAATTTAAGTGATTGATGAATTTAAATAGATAATTTTAAGGTATTGTGACAAATAGGAGCATTCCTATTCTTTACCCTTTGGTCCAGGTGTAAAGAATATTGACTAATCCTATGTTTGATTACCGAATCCGCGGCTAGGTCGGGAGGATACCGACCGCCACTTCGAGCTCCCACGTTCCCCTCGCCCGAGGGCTAACAACTACACTTCAGCTCTCAAACAATAGGACCGAATTGAATATTTTAGTCCGTCACACTAAAATGCTCAATTCTAGGCCCAGTGATATTATTTCCCTATTTATTTGCACCCTCCTTCCAAGGCTTTTGAATTCCCTGAATATCAGATGTAATTTTTACTATAGTTGATAATCAACACATTTTAACAAATCAAATGGCCAGTTTGAAAGTAAATTAAGTTTTAAGTAAAAATTATCACAATTTATTAATATATATAAAAGTATCTCTATTTTAATTTCATCAAGTCACTTAATTTCATAAACGAGGAGAAAGACTAATAAACTACTCGAATGCATGGGAACTAAACTAAGCATGGATTTCATTTAAAGTTAAAAACAATAAATACAAATACTTATCTCGATTTATCCCCAAACGGACTCCTCGTAGTTCCTTTGACTCTTCCTTCCAGATACAGACACGACTCACTAATTACTCACTAAACTCACTAAAGACTCACTAAAGACACACAACCGCACACAAAACTAGACAAAAGACTAAAAGATTGCACACAAAAGATCGCTTTTCGGCCTCATATATAGAGGTGAGCAAAGGACCAAGAGGTGCGTAAGCATCCCTTCAAAAAGTGTCCAGGTTCAATGTATCTGTGCCATTTGAACTACCTCACCGTCGGCGACGAACTACCTCGGCAAGGCTTCTAGAAGATCTTCAAACCGCTCACAGCTCGCCGTCGGCGGGCTCGGGCTCGCTCGTCGACGGGCTCGGGCTCGTTGTCGGCGGGCTCGGGCTCGCTGTCAGCGAGACAGTTATAAATTCTTCATAATTTTCTTCTTGTAACCTCGCCGTCGGCGGGCTCGATCTCGCCGTCGGCGACTCAGCACAAATTGCATGATTTTGCTCCAAATTCGCTCCTTTTTATGATTTTTCTTTTATCACCTAAATTATTCATTCCTGCAATAAAATAAAGAAAATACCCTTCTTTAAAGTGCAATTTCATCAAAAATAGGTATGAATTTCTTAATAAATTTTTCAGTGATCATATGACTTAAAGGCAACAGTTTAGATGAGATAAAGTAATGTCATGCTTTTGAAATGGCATTCAACTTAGAGGCCTAAAAATTTACTCTTCTTTTATTTATTATCTTCCATAAACCACTTCATCAGTCAGAAATGATATGATCTCATCTAATTCTCCTTCAGTAGGATGATAATTAGCATAAAAACAAAACACCGCAGGAGGCAAGTGGTAAAATACATTGATTACCACAGGTGAAAAATGTACTCTTTCACCTCTAACCATCACCAAATTTTCATCAGCTACAGGCAAGTTTGAATAAAACTCTCTGACCGCAGAAACAACAACGACAACTGAGAAGTAACAGTAATTCTTCCAATTTTTTCTAGTAATCATCTCTTCAATAACTTCTCCTGGTTTACTAAACACTCGTTCTGGAATCAATTTATGTAACGACAGTGTGTCTACATATCGATCCTTAGCTCTTGCACTAACAAATTTGTTGGAATCAAATTTTGCTTTATCTTTTGATCACTTTGACTTTGGAGCCATCTCTAAAAAAAATTACAAAAATTCACCATAAATTCCAAAATCAAACTAAATTTGCTAATTTAACTTCCAAAGGTATTTTCCACTAAATCCAAGCAATTTCTCATACTTTTCCTCAAATTTCACCATAAATAATCATCTTAAGATTCTTCAATAATGTACTCAAAATATATGGTGAAAATAAAAAAATTTTACTTAGGAGTAGTGCTCATACCTTAAGGAATTCAAATCTGACAAATCTCGTTGAATTCGACTCTTAATTGATCTAACTTAAGGATGCCCTAAATCCTATTTCGTGACTTTGAGAGGTTGAAGGTGATGGAAGGTGTTAAAAATGTAAATTTTTGGGTTTTTAACTATAGAAAATCAGTTTTCGCGAACCGGCGCTTAAGCGCGGGGTTTCAACACTTAGCCGTGAATTGTGGCGCTTAGCCTCTAGAATTCTTATTTTCACAATTAATTTAAAAATTCACTAAACCCCTTGGTTAGTCATCCTAAGTCACTTTTAATGATAATTTCTCCTATCTAAATTTTTCTAGTTCTCCAAAGAAAGTTAAATTCCATCAATTCCAAACAAATTTTACACTAACACAAACTTTCATTAAAAACAATCACACTTAATACATACTAAAAATTTCTATCCAAACATTTTGAATGAAATTTCCCAATACAGAATAATTCAAATATATCAAAACAAAGATAATTTTACATCATTAAGATGTAATAAACACACATTAAAGTTCAATAAAACACAAACATATAACACTAGACACTAAACAATTAACACAACAAACCACAGTACTAGACTATACTCAACTTAATTCCAATCTCCATTAGTTTGAATGTATCCAGAACCACCATTAGTTCCAATTGAACCATCTGGAATATTGATTTGATAAAATGGGCGATGGTTGAAAACTCTTACATCTTCCTCTTTTAACCATTTGTTTTTCAGAAACATCGCCTTATCTGCTTCTTCCACATGACTTGCATGACTGAATTGCATTTTAAGTTGCCATCCCATATGCGCTAAATGAGCATTAGTTTCATTTACCTTTGCTTCAATTGACTCCATGTTGGCTTCAATCTTCACAATCCTTTCTGCAATACCTTGAATACTAACTGCTAGAAATCTATTATACAACTCTTACGCACTTTCACTGATAAATTTCTTCTTGTTGGCTTCCTCCTTCTTCTTAATTTCACTCTCCCAAGAAGACATTTTTGCACTCAAAATACTCTTCTTAAGACTCAGAAAAGAAAATAGAGACTGGGGAAAGTGTTTCTCTTAATCTAGGGCCTTTTTATAGACATGAGAAGTGCTAAAAACGACCCTAGATGTTTTAAAACTCCAAAGTAACTCCTAAAACCACTCCCTCATGATTTAGGCTTCTTTAAATTCATTTATCACATTTTTCTTAACTGCGGCGCTTAAGTGCCAACCAGGTGGCGCTTAGCCGCCAGTGCACATTTTTGCACAGGTCTACCAAATGTCCAAATTTTTCATTCTGACACTTTTAAGTCATCCTTTAATGTTAAATAAACACCATTATAACTATTCTCTTCAAAATAATACCACATAATCATAAAAATAAACCAAAAAAACCACACAAAGCAAACATAAAGCAAAGCACACCGATAACTATAAAGCAAAGCACACTAATAACTATGAGGTGCCTCCCACAAAGCACTTGGTTTAATGTTTTCAGCCTGACATACCCAAAAATTATTCTGAGTGACCCAACATCAGATTCTTATCAGATTTAAGTTGATCAACTGAAAAATAAGGTTTAAGTCTATGACCATTAACTTTGAATATTTTTCCATTCTTTGGATCTTGAATATCCACAGCTCCGTAAGATAAACTTCTATCACAATAAATGGACCCTTCCATTTGGACTTAAGTTTTCTAGCAAAAATTTTCAGCCTTGCATTATACAACAAAAATTTTTGTCCAGGCTCAAGATTTTCAGTAAGAATCTTCTGATCATGCCATAACTTCATTTTCTCTTTATAAATCTTAGCATTTTCATAATATTAATTCCTTATCTCTTCAAGCTCATTTAATTGCAATAATCTCTTCTTAACAACATATTTTAAATTATAATTGAACCCTTTAATAGTCCAATATGCTTTATGCTCAAGTTTAACAGACAAATGACAAGCTTTTCCAAAAATTAGTCTACATGGGACATCCCTATATGAGTTCTATAAGCAATCCTATAAGCCCACAAAGCATAATCTAGTTTTATTGACTCATCCTTTCTATTTGGATTAACAGTCTTTTCCAATATTCTCTTAATTTTACGATTGGATAATTCAACCAAACCACTTATTTGCGGATGATAAGCAGTAGCAATGCGATGGTTAATATGAAATTTCGTTACTAACTTCTCCATAATCGCATTTCTAAAATGACTTCCCCCATCTATCATGATTTCTCTTGGTATTCCAAATCTGCAAAATATATTCTTTCTTAAAAACTTTGAGTATCATATTGAGGTAAAGCAACAACTTTAATCCATTTGGATACATAGTCTAGTGCTATTAAAATATAGATCTTTCCGAAAGATAGTCCCGTGAAATCTAATCCCCAAACATCGAATATTTCAACTTCCAACATATAATTAAGGGGCATCTCATTTCTTCTAGAAATATTACCTACACGCTGACATCGATCACAATTTTTAATATATGTATTAACATCTTTAAAAATTGTAGGCCAATAAAATCTAGATTGCAAAATTCTATAAGCAGTTCTATCAACTCCAAAATGTCCGCCATAATCAGAATTATGACAGTTTTGAATAATTTCATAAGTTTCTTCTAAAGCGACACATCTTCGAATGACCAAGATCCTTTCCTTGTTTATATAAAAATGGGTCATCCAAAAAATAAATTTTAGCATCAGATAAAAATTTCTTCTTTTCCTGGTATGTCAAACCATATGGTATAATATCACTTACAATAAAGTTTACAATGTTGGCATACCATAGAATACGCCATTCATTAATAGTGAACAATTTTTCGTCAGGAAAATGTTCATTAATTTCTTCAGTATCACTAAAAAATCTTTCAGTATCAAGCCTGGACAGATGATCAACAATTTGATTATCAGCACCCTTTCTATCTACTATCTTGAAATCAAATTCTTGCAAAAGAAGAATCCATCTAATCAATCTCGGTTTGCATCTTTCTTTTTCATTAAATATTTGATAGCAGAATGATCAGTATGCACTAAACATTTAGTTCTAATTAAATATAATCGAAATTTATCAAAAGTAAATATTATAGCTAATAACTCTTTCTCAATAGTGGTATAGTTAATTTGAGCTTCATTAAGAGTTTTACTAGCATAGTAAATTACTTTGAAAATTTTATCATATTTTTTGACCCAAAAAAGTACCAATAGCATAATCACTAGCATCACACATTAATTCAAAAGGTTTTTCCTAATTTGGTAACATTATAATAGGTGTAGTGATTAATTTTTCTTTTAATGTTTTAAAAGCTTTTAGGCATTCATCATTAAAATAAAAAATTACAACCTTTTCCAATAAACAACATAAGGGTTTTGAAATTTTTGAAAAGTCTTTAATGTAATGCCTATAGAATCTAGCATGTCCTAGAAAACTTTTAATTCCCTTTACATTTGTTGGACAAGGTAAATTAGAGATAACTTAAATTTTTGCAGGATCTACCTCTAAACATTTTTTTGATATTCTATGTCCTGCTACCATAAATTGGCATTTTTCCCAATTAAGGACCAAATCAGTTTCTTCACAGCATTTTAGAACTTTAGATAAATGTTCTAAACATGATTCAAATGAATTTCCGGACATTGAAAAGTCATCCATAAAAACTTCAATCCATTTTTCAATTAAATCATAGAAAATAGCCATCATACATCTCTGAAATGTAATAGGGGCATTACATAAACCAAGAGGCATTCTTCTGAAAGCAAATATACCATAAAGACTAGTAAACATTATTTTCTCTTGAAACTCAGGAGCAATTTGAATTTGGTGGTACCCAATATATCGATCCAGAAAACAAAAGTATTTACATCCAGCCAGTCTATCCAACATCTGATCTAGAAATAGGAGTGGAAAATGATCTTTCCTTGTAGCTGATGCGATGCGACTTTATATATGCTTTAACATACAAGAATTTGATACCACTTTTTAGAATATTTAATTTCCGGTAAATGGCTTCAAAAACTTGATGTGCGAGGTTTATTTTTATTAACTTATATTTAGATTTTATATTAATTATTGTAAAAGTCACAATTTTAAACGCAAGTATACGTATCGTTCAAGTAATACAGGGCTCTAGTGGAGTCCTGGTTATCGATCTCACAGAGATAATGAATTTATAAAAAGTAAGAAATATTAGTAATATTTTGGAATTTTCAAATGCAATTTATATATACTTTTTTATATGTATATTCAAATTTAATTTACTAAAAATTTTTACTAAAAGCAAGTAAGCAGTAAAGTAAAGTAAGTAGTAATTAAAATTCAATGCAAGTATAAAAATGACTTTCTCCTTTTTCAACTAATCCAAGAATTATAGAGTAATTATCTTTTGCAGGGAATTAAGATTATGGTATTGTCCCAAATAGAAGCATTCTTATTTTTTACCCTTTGGTCCAGGTGCGAAGAACATTGACTAATCTATAGATAGGCTCAGGATGTTTTATTAGTAGAATGGGTTAATCTAAGCTCACACTACTAGATGTTTAAGGGTGGCTATGGTCGGCCCTACCAGTGACCTGTTACCTTTCTATAAACCAAATTATTAGAATTTAGTCTGTCACTCTAAATATTAATTAATTTTACGCCTAATAAATATTATCTTCCTATTTATTTGCACTTTACCTTAAACAATCTGCGTATAGCCTGCGATTACCTAAGGATTCATTTGATATCTACTAGTTAAGAATTTATCTCCAGATAGGTCTCAAAATTCTTCAACAGGTTTTAACAAATTAAATGGCCAATTTAAAAGTAAACTAAGATCAGGTATTGATATCATCACAATGTTTTAAAATATTTTATATTTAATTCTCCTACAAAATTTAATTAATTTGTAATCTTTTCATAGTTGAAAGGAGAAAGATAACTAACTACTCAGGACACGTTGAAATAACACAATAAAACATATTTATAAAACTTTGAACCAAAATAGAAATACTTATCTGAAGTGTTCCTTCAAGTGATCTGTTGACTTCTACTGACTCCAAAGCAATGATGAAAGACTCCAACAACAATAACACACACTAAAAACTCAAAATAAACTCACTATATACAAAATAAAGTGGCACCCTAAGTATGGAAGAGACTAAATAATACTACAGAGGATAGAGAAGATGCTAAAATGGGTATGTGTACTAAGAGGGGGGTTTGGTGCCATTTTCTCTGTAGAATGGGCTCCTATTTATAGAGCTCTGAATTTGACCAGGGGTTGCTTAAGGCACCTCTTCAAAATTCATCCAAATTCAATGTATCTTCTAGAAGGTAACTGTCGCGCTTAGGCACCGGGATCTGGCGCCTAGGCGTCGGACTCTGTGACCAGGTCTTTCGCACCTCTTTACTTTGGGTCGCACCTCTTCACGATACAAACCGTTTCCTTGTGTCCAAATGCATTATATCACATGTCCTATATATTATGAGTAACTTCCAGTCTTCTAGAAGCTCCAATAACCGCTTAACACTGTCAAAATAACTACCCAAAGTCATCAAAAAAACTTGACAGCATCTGTATCGAACTAGCGCTTAGGCGCCAGGCCAATAATTCCAAAATTTTGCTCCATAAGCTCCATTTTTGCTCCTTTTTGCTCCTTTTTCCTTCTTTTTCTTTCTTGGACTCTTTTTAAATCATCTACATCCAAAAACATAAAAATACCTTTCATTAAAGCATAATATCCTTAAGAATTGAATCATAAATAAGGCATAAAAATGGGTATTTTTTAGGTAGATCAAATTCCCCCAAACTTAAACGTTACTTGTCCTCAAGTAACCTTTTTAATTACATAAAATAGATAACAATTGGAATGAAGTAAAAATATTTAAGATTCCTTGTAATTTTTGGTTTTATAAATGCTTTAGCAAATCATTAACTAAATTTCACTAATTAAGTTTAATTTTAAGAATTTAAGAATATTTAACTACCAAATCATAAGACTTCTAATTTTTCATTTATTTTAAGAATAATTGTAGTTTATCATATCAAGGTCTCATAGAATATTTAAAAGAAAAAGATTTTCATGAAATATTTTTCTAGTAAAAATATATGTACATAGAAATTAAGTTAAAAATGTAATCTGTCTTCTTCTTATAAGATAATTCAAGTGAAGCCAATTTTTGATTAGGCATTTCCTCAAGCTTCTCCTCACTTTTTTTTAAGTGAGAATTACTATTTTTGGATATCCTGTTAATGATTTTGTACTTCACTATCTTTAACTTATTTTTAAAAACTTATACATTCTTACTTAATGAATATGACATTAATAATTTATTATTTTTCAAATCTTATTTCAATCTTTTCTTTTTCAAGTAATAATCTTGATTCCTTAGTATTTCAAAAATACAATTCACTTTACTATAAATAAAAAAATTTTGATCTTATTATTCTTTAAGCTAAATAATTCTATTCTTAAAATCAACCAAAATTTTTAAAGTTTTAGTTAAGTTTACTAAATTATTTATAAATTAAAAAATTTAGCTAATCTTAAACAGATTTTTCATTCCTTATGTTATGTTAATATATTTTTAAAGAAAATATTAGTTCTTTGAGACAAATAATATTTAAATTTGATAAATGTTTTCCCTTCCCCCAAACTTCAGCTTTAGTATAAATATGAATCATGAAATTTTCTAAAGCATAAGTGAAAGAAATAAATAGGAATTAATCTAAGTACAATAATGATGTAGTAAGGAAAAACTAACTTCTACTTCTACACATGCTTTAATATGAATATAACAAAAATGATTAAGCATATATAGAAAAGTTTTGCAGAGCAGGATTTAATTTTTAAAAATAAATCTTTTTTTATTTATTTATTTTATACATATATATTTTTTTATTTTTGAACATGCAAATTTACTAACTATTCATGAACACTAAATAGTAGGCTGAAACAAAAACAAACTTTTTATAGAAATTCATTCACATTTCAGTCTTAAACACACATCAGATAATTTTAAAACAGTTTTAACATAAAAAGTTCACATAAACACTAACAAATAACATCACACTAAATAGCACAAGAAACAAGAAACACACTAAAAACAAAATCAACAATCTCTAGAGATAAGTCAAGCTACTAATCACTATCTGTAGCTTCATCATCGTTATCACCAAAAGAAAACTCCATATCCTTCGGATCAACATATGGTGAATATCTGGGACAAGTAGGAACTGAACATCGTGCTCACCCTTCAGAAATCTCACTAAAGACTCTGAATACTCAGCATCGTAATCACTCTTTCTTTGTGTATACTCAGAACGATGATCAATCTTCTTGTCTATCGTATCTACTCTACAATGAGTTAAGAATAACTCACGCTGCTGCTCTATAAACTGATCATGCATGGTTTCCCAAAAAGTAGATGATGGTTCAGCAGCAGTAGATGGTCTAGAAATAGAAGCTCTACCTGAAGTAGGTAATGAACCAGCAGGTGCAGTAGAACTCTTACCTCGCAGTCGATCATAAATGTTGACGCTTTCTCTTCCTATAGGCTTTGTCGACTTGAGCTTTTCCTCAGAAAGCTCGACAACTACTCCAGCACTTTGACATAGAGATTAGATCAGAGATGGAAAACCAAGTCTAATAGAAGTGCTAGAACGAGCAGTAGCCTCTACATAATCATAAATAATGCTCCCTACATCAATAGACTTTCTTTCTTAAATGCAGTAGTTGAGAATAGCTCTATATTTGGTAACTTTGCTCAGATGATTAGATGGAAGGAGACGAGCAGAAATAAAGTAGTGTCATGCCTTTGAAACACCATTAAGATTAGAAGATGAAAATTTTACCCTTTTTTCGTTCTGAATCTTCCAGGCTCCAGTACTATCAGTCAGGTAGGCAAAGATCATATCCAAATCTTCCTCATATGGAGATAATACTGAGTAATAACACTCTATGTTTGGCGGCAGGCCATAGAAAATATTGATTCGTTCAAGATTGAATCCTACTCCAACTCCTCAAACTAAAATCTCGTATTCTTCCTCATCCACGAAATTAACATAAAACTCTCTAATAATTGGAATAACGTCAACAACAGTGAAATAGTAGAATCGTTGCCAGTTGAGCGCAACGATTGTCTCCTCAATTCTTCCTCGAGGTTTATAAAAACTTCGCTCTGAGATAAAATTTCGAGTCGTAGCAAAATCATTCTATCAGAAGTGTGCAGCAGCAGTAACAAACTTGCTACGATCAAAATTTCCTCACTTAGATTTGGGTGCCATCTAAACGTGAAAGAAAAATGCGAAATAAATTCAATGGATCTCGGAAAATAAACTAATTTAAGCTTTTCAAACTTGAAAAAGCTTAAAAAAATTCATGGATTTAACCATAAAAAATCAAAATTTTTCTCAAAATTTTGGTTTTTCTTAATGAGAGCAAAACCATGGTGAAAATAAAAAATAATGAGTTCAAAATGTAGATCTGACCTTGAGATGAAGAAATCGGGTGATTTCAAGCTCAAAAACTTGAAAATTCGGCTTTAAATGGGATCTCTAGGTGGTATTTTTGCGAAAAATAGTGGAGAAGGAAGCTTAGGCATAAAAAATGGCGTGGGGGGATTTAAGAAGATGAGTTTTCGGGTTCAGGCCGAATCGGTGCCTAGGCGCCAGACTCGTCTTTCCAAAAATTCGATTTAAATTAAATATTTTCTACTAAATCTTATCAAATTTGACTCCTAGTTACTCTTATGAGAGTATTAATCCATTTTATATCCTACAAATATTTTCACAATCAAATTAAAATGATAGTATTGATCCATAAAAAATGCATCCAAATTCTTCAAATCTACCCTAACATCCATTCCAAATTCAATAACTTTCAGTACAAGACTGTATCATGGTTCATCATTTTATAAATAACACAAACAACAACATATTCAAAGCAAACATTCAAATCCAACAACACACATTGAACAATTAAGCAAACACACAAATTAGATATTCAACACACTAACACAAGACTCGGCCACTCCTAAAACACATATAGGATCTATTTAACACTGATCTTCAATTAACCCTTAAGCCTTACTTACATTCAGCCTAAGTGACCTTTAAACCCTAATTAAGTATAACCCTAATTAGACTTAATTCCCTTAATCCTACTTACATTAGGCTTAAGTGAACTTTAAACCCTAATTAAGTCTACCCTTAATTAGACTTAATTAATCCTTAAGCATTACTTACATTTAGCTTAAGTGACCTTTAAACCCTAATTAAGTCTAACACTAATTAGACTTAATTAACCCTTAAGCATTAATTACATTAGGCCTAAGTGACCTTTAAACTGTAATTATGTCTAATCCTAATTAAATATAATTAATCTTTAAACTTTACATACATTAAGCTAAAGTATTTTTAAACCCTAATTAAGTCTATCTCTAAATAACATTAAAATGAAACATAAACTTAGGTTCAACCCAAGTTGAACCCAAGTTACCTAAACTATTAGGTTCAAGCTAAATTGAACCTAAATTTAGGTTCAACCCAAGATGAACCCTGATGCGCCTCCAACGTGTGTTATTTTTCTACTTGTTTTATGTTTGTATGTCGTTCACACACTAGAGGTTCTACGTAAGTATACGTATCGTTCAAGTAATACAGGGATCTAGTAGAGTCTCATTTATCGATCCCATAGGGAAGCGAGGTAAGTGGTCCTTAGTCAAATTCTACTCTACTACTATCAGCCCTTAGTTTGGAAGGTCGATTAAAGTGGCTTTTCTAACAATTACTCATAAAGGTAAGTCTTACTTTTAAAACAACTAATAACTACTCCTAAAGGAAAATATTAATTCTAAAGATAACCCCTTCTTTTTGAAAAATTTTGAGATGTAAAAACTACTATTCTTATGTAGTGAATTGGATAATGTAAAGGAATGAGATGCATTAAATATTGTATGTGCCAAATAAGATCAATTCTATTCTTTACCCTCTTCCGAGTGCATAAAGAACTTTGGCTAATCCAAGGTTTGGTCCCTAAATTTGTGGTTAGGCTGGGAGAATATTGGCTCTCACTCTTGAGCTCTCACTTCCCTCACCTGAGGGCTAACATCTCGCTTTAGTTTCCAAACACTTGGACCGAATTAGGGATTTTAGTATGTCACCTTAAACTCTCCAATTCTACGCCCATTAAAGTATATTTCCTTATTTATTTGCACACAAACCCATGGAATACATTCTCATCCATGACATTGAATGTGGTTCCACTTTGTTGAGAATTACACTGCCCTCTTAGGTCTTACTGCAATTATAACAAATTTTAATACTACAATGGGTTCTTATTGTAATGTAAATGAAGTGCAAGTAAAAACCATCATATTTATAATTAAAACAACTTCTATCATGCATCCCAATATCCTAAACATGAATCCTACTCATTGAAAAAGAAAAGTAAAAGAAAAATAACGGCATAATCTTCTCATGTCACTATTCCAAAATAAGAAGAAAGAGTAAGAGAAAGATAACATAAAGCACGAACAAAACACAACAAAAAACTTCATTAAATCAAAGCAAATCCACTAGATAAGTGGTTATAAAATAATAATATAATGAAGAACACAATACTTAGTTTTTCCCTCTTGAAAGAAAGATGAAATTCTCTCCCACAAAGTCTCTCACCGATCCATGCAATGTTAGTACATTCCCTTACATATTCTCTCAATGTCCCCTCTCCAATCTCTCCAAAAAGGTAGGAATCTTCATTTATACTCCTATTCTAAGATCTCTAAACATTATCCACATTTGTCCTAACATAAAACCTCCTTTTTCTTGCATAAAATCACTATTATATTGTAGGGACAAATTTTCCAGATGCCTCAAGAAACCTTTCAAAAAGCATCTAGATTCAATGTATATGGCAAATAACCATCCCTGGCACCATTTTTGGAAGCGGTCGGAGTCATTTCTCAGTGCTCTATGGATTATGGCGCCGTCGGCGCCAGTTTGGGCGTCGTTGGTGCCACCCTGCAGCAATCCAACGGTTTTGATCTGTTTGGCTCCGTTTCAACTCTGTTTCACCCCTTTTCAGTTGTGTTGCATTCTTAACAGATAGCCCTACAAAATAAGAATGCAAATAACCTTTCTTTAAAGTGTAATTTTATTCAAAATCATATGAAATATGGAAAGTATATTAAGCATGGGAAGACATGTCGAAATGTGCAGGCCAAAATTTTCTTTCTTGCTCGTTTTTGCTCCAAATTGCACCATTTTTGCTTCTTTTATCGAAAAGTCCATTTCTTGTACCTAAAAACAAAAACATGCAAAATACCTTCCTTTAAAGTGCAATATCATTAAAACTAAGCATAAAATGTATATGAAAAATCAACATAATTTTTAGGCGTATCAACTCCCCCAAACTTAACTGTTACTTGTCCTCAAGTAACATTATAACTTTTAGAAACCAAATATGTTGAGTTGAGGTAGCAGGTTTCAGTAGATTTTCCTATAATTTTATCTCAGAATTGTTAAAGTATAAATTAGGAGAAATTCTTGTAATTCAACGTATGACTAGAGTGTAAGAATATCTCATATTCAACTTAGGAATTCTGATTATTTAATTCAAAAGTTATTAAATCTTGTCAAACTAAAGATTAATAGAAAGTATAAAAACAAAGTTTAAGCAACTTATTTATACCAATTTGACCAATAACTTTTAAAATAAGAATAATCTTAGGATTGTTTTTAAGTTTTTTCATTTAAAAAGCTTCAAGTGAAACCAATTTTTGATTAGGCTTCTCCTCAAGCTTCTCCTCACATATTTTCTTTTCACATTTCTTTTTCCTTTATTTTTTTCTTTTTCTTTTATTTCTTTCGAGATCATTTTCAATCCCTTTTCTTCTCTTTTTTAATGTGAGGATTACTATATCTGGATATGCCTTTAATAGTTTTGAATTTCACTATCCTCTTTTAAAAATCAAAAAATCAAAACTTTCCCTCACTTAAAGTGTAAGTATTAGTTTGAAAAATGTTTCAATAAAGGCCCAATTCTCAATAAATATAAATCTAAGAATCTTAGCTTTTCAAATATTCAACTCCTTTCAACCATAAATAGCAAAATCATTTTTATAAATTTTCCTACAAAATATCTTAACTCTAGAAAGTTTTTTCACATAGGATTTCAACTAAGTTATTTTTCTAACATTACTAAAATCAAAGTTATAGTAATCTAAAGATAATACCACATACCACAAGTCATTTTAAAAGTGATATTAAATTAAATATGGGCTACTGAGGACAAATTGAGTTAGCCTTTTAAAAATTTTTCTTCCCCCAAACTTGAATTTTAAAATACTTTACAATTAATTTCATAAAACGTAGCCGGAAGAAAAAGTAATTGAATTTACTAGTTACTACAACATCCTATCATTTTCATAAACATGCATAATCAGCATAGAATGATTACAGGAGAAAGTAAAGCTAGCCTAACACATGCTTGCAATAATATTAAACTAAATTGAAGTATACTCACTTTAAAATTTTATTTTCTCCTATCCCCAAACTTAATTTTTAACATATATAGCATTTAGTACAAAAAATAAAAGCAATTTAGAAATTTTATCTACCACACATGTCTATTAGAAATATCTACAATTATTAATTAGGATAGTAATCATGTACCATAAAGTAAATCTAAACTAATCATGTCATAATGAAATTCATTAAATAAAAGTTTAACTAGCAAAACATGTATCTGCATGGGAATGTAAAAATGTTCTTCAAGCCTTATATAAATTGTAATACAAAAACAAACAAACATAATAAATGATGTTAATTCTTCCATTAACTCATCGCTTCTCACTTACTTCCAAATTCTAACGGAATCACTACACTAATAAATTAGGTACATTCTAAATGATTTTACAGATTATAATCCCAAAGATAAGATTATCTTTGACATATTGGTTCACATGCACCAACCACAGGCATCACCTAATCCCCTTAGTTAAGCACCTCTAACAGTTATAAATCGTAGTGTTAGATCATCCACAGATTATTCATCAAATAGGTTTATGACTTCAATCAAATGAAATCAATGTATGAGAAATAAAGTAACAAAATTGAGATGGAACTGTCACTATTCAAATTCGTGATGTCTCTTGTAAAATTCAAGTCCAGGTGAGACCCGAGTAGTAGTGGACTCATTAATCCAACTACTACAAGAGAATAAACAAATCTAGCTAAAATAAGAAGTTGAGGAATCACCTCTCTCATGACATAGACAAAGATCAAAACAAACCACTAACAATCTAAACATTACTAATCATCAATCAAACTGAACAATCCACACTAAAGCAAACACAATACAACACTAACAATCATTACTCTCAAGCATACTTAATCAAACCACACTGATAATTATGGGTTACCTCCCATAAAGGCGCTTGGTTTAACGTCGTCAGCTCTAAAAATGATTCAACCTGCATTAAAATTCCAATTAAGTAATCCTTGATCAGTTTCCCAATCATTTTCAGATCCATGGATTCCTACAAAATCCTCAAATTGTACTTTTTCTTTCATCTCTTCCTTTTCAGATTGATTCATATCATTGTTCTTTATATTTTCTTCTAGATCCATTATTCTTTTATTGATATTCTCAATTTTCATATTAATATCATCCTTAAAATTTATAAGAAATGGATCTTTATATGATATTTCGAGCTCTCCCAAATTTTGGATTGGATTATGTCTAAATAATTCAGATTCTAGATCAAATTCTTCTATGTTACTCCTCTATTCAGGTTTGCCTTTCAATTCTTCCCATTGGGATACTATTATAGGATATATTGTTGGCTCAATTATCTCATTTATAAAGCTAGATATTTCATGATCCTTAAAATTAATTTTTTCGTTAAGAACCACCTTTTTAAACTTCACAATGCTGGGCATTTATTCTAATGCCTTGGAAAACGAAATATTTTTAGTTGATTTTCTTAATTCTTATATATATTGTGAGAATTACTTATATAATTCTTGTATCAATATTCTTCGAGGAAGTGGTGATGGTTGTCTTCCTATATCTATCTTGGTTGACAACATAGTTTTCTCTAATTCTTTAATAATTTCTTCCATGGTCTTTCAATCTCCTTATCCTCATCTCTCAACTCAAAGTTCTTTTGAAATATATCCTCGAATTCACTTCTAAATATTAGTTCAATAACTTTATATTACTTGTCATTCATTTGCTTAAGGTTTATCCCAGGGTCACTAGGTAAAATCTCGGGGGGGGGGGGTGGGAAGTCGTGTAATTTACATTAATAATCTGCCCTGGTTGGTTTTCTATATTTCTTATTATGGCTCCTTAACTTTCCAGCTCACTCTCATGACTTTCTAACTGACTCGCCAATTGAATAACATCCTCCTCTATTAGTGACTTCTTTTCCTCATTATGTGGGTTGAAATTAAAATCATGTGGAAAAGAGAGTTCATCATTAAAGTCACCCTGACTATTCCAATTACATGTCTGATTAAATTTATTATCTTCCCAAAATTGGTTTTCTCCTCTAAAATTATTATTCTAATTAAAGTTTGAATAATATTCCTAACCTGGATTGTAGTAATTGGAATAAGTATTGTGTATCTCAGGGAAAGTTTCAAAATAGTTAGGCTCAATCAATTGTTCAAATGAATTCTTCTTAATAACTTGGGGACCTTGTGTATAACTCTTTATGTATTGATCTAACTTCCTCTTAATCTCTGCAACCTGAGAAATTAAAACAGTAAGCATATCTTCTTCAAAATTCACCACTCTCTTGGGGTTTACTCTTTCGAAGCTACTAACATTATAATCCAAATCTGAATATTCATTATATTATCGATCTAACATTTCTACATTAAATTCATGGAGTCTTTTTTGATTCATCATCCTCCTAAAATTTCTCTTTAAATCTGAGTCATACATTTCAAGGTTTGCAGCTCCTGAACTACGCATACAAATTTAAAAACTTAAATAATAGGATAGATATCAAAAAAATTTTGGTATTTTGGATTTTTCTTGAAAATAAACACAGAATAATTAAAC
This sequence comes from Papilionanthe hookeriana x Papilionanthe teres, assembly GCA_022702705.1. NCBI lineage: Eukaryota > Viridiplantae > Streptophyta > Magnoliopsida > Asparagales > Orchidaceae > Papilionanthe > Papilionanthe hookeriana x Papilionanthe teres. The sequence continues at coordinate 109,733,100 of CM040421.1, read as the reverse complement.
ACAATATATAATAATATTATAAATTCCAAACATAGGTCTTATAGGTTTAACTAAAATTCTCCTTCTTACTGAAGCTTCCCCGGTAACGGTGCCAAAAACTTGACGTGCCTCTGACGTGTGTTGTTTTTCTGTGTGTTTATGTTTGTATGGTTCTATGCAAGTATATGTATCGTTCAAGAAATACAGGGCTCTAGTGGAGTCTCGTTTATCGATCTCACATGGAAGCGAGGCAAGTGATCCTTAGTCAAATTCTAGTCTACTACTATCAGCCCTTAGTTTGGAAGGTCGATTAAAGTGGTTTTTCTAACAAGTACTCACAATGGTAAGTGTTATGTTTAAAACAAGTGATAACCACTTCTAAGGGAAAATATTAATTCTAAAGATAAGCCTTTCTGGATGAATTGGTTTGAAGAATTTTGAGATGTAAAAACTACTATTCTTATGTAGTGAATTGGATGATGTTAAGGAATGAGATGCATTAAATGTTGTATGTGCCAAATTGGAGCAATCCTATTCTTTACCCTATTCCAAGTGCATAAAGAACATTAGTTAATCCAATGTTTGGTCCCTAAATCCGTGGTTAGGCTAGGAGGATACTAGCTCTTACTCTAGAGCTCCCATTTCCCCTCACTTGAGGGCTAACATCTCACTTTAGTTTCTAAACACATTGACCTAATTGGGGATTTTAGTCTGTCACCGTAAAATCTCTAATTTTATGCCCATCAAAGTATATTTCTCTATTTAAATGTACTAAAACCCATGGACTACATTCTTATCTATGACATTGAATGTGATTCCACGTTGTTGAGAATTTCACCGCCCTCTTGGATCTTAATGCAATTACAATGAATTTAACACAACAATGGGCCCTTCTTGTAATGTAAATGAAGTGAAAGTAAAAACCATCACATTTATAATTAAAACATCTTCTAGCATGCATCTCAATGTCCTAAACATGAATCCTACTCATTGCAAAAGAAAAGTAAAAGGAAAATAATGACATAATCTTCTCATGACACTATTTTCAAATAATAAGAAAGAGTAAGAGAAATACATCACAAAGCATGAAGAAAACATAACAGAAAATTTCATTACATCAAAACAAATCCACTAGATAAGTGTTTACAAAATCATAAGATAATGAAGAACATAATACTTAGTTTTTTTCCCTTGAAAGAAAGATAAAAATCTATCCCACAAAGTCTCCCGTTAATCCATGCAATGCTACTACATTCCCTTATATATTCTCTCAAAATCCCCTCTCCAATCTATCAAAAAAGGTAGAAATCTACATTTCTACTCCTATTCTAAGATCTACAAACATTCTCCATGTTTTTCCTAACATAAAACCTCCTTTTTCTGACATAAAATCACTCTATTATAGTGTAGGGATGAGTTTCCCAAGTGTAGCCTCAAGAAACATTCCAAAAAGCATCTAGATTCAATGTATATGGCAAATAACCATCCTGAGCTTCATCGGCGCCATTTTTAGGTGTTGTTAACGCCGTTTCTTGGTGCTCTCAAGATTCTGGCACCATCGGCGCCACCCTGCAGCACTCCTACTGTTTTGCTTCGTTTGGGTCTATTTCGCCCAGTTTCAGTTGCGTTGTGTTCCTAACAGATAGCTCTACAAAATAAGCACGAAAACAACAATTTTTAAGGTGTAATTTAATTCAAAAACATATGAGAAGTGTAAAATATATTAAGCATAGGAAGACATATCTAATTATGTCACGCCAAAATTTTCTTTCTTACTCATTTTTGCTCTAAATTGCACCATTTTTGCTTCTTTTTCTCTAAAAGTCCACTTCTTGTACCTAAAACTAAAACATGCAAAATACATTCCTTTAAAGTGTAATATCATTAAAATGAAGCATAAAATTTTTATGAAAAATGAAACATAGTTTAGGCGTATCAAACTCAAGTTAACCTATACCTTTAGGTTTAACCTACATTGAACCTAATCAAACCTAAACATATGTTCAACCCAAGTTGAACCCAAGTAAACTTAAACCTTTAGGTTCAACTTACATGGAACCTAAATCAAACCTAAACTTAGGTTTAACCCAAATTGAACCTATGTTAACCTAAACCTTTAGGTTCAACCTACATTGAGCCTCAATCAAACTTAAACTTAGGTTTAACATAAGTTGAACCCAAGTTAACCTAAACCTTTAGGTTCAACAATCATTGAACCTAAATCAAACTTATATTTAGGTTCAACCCAAGTTTAAACCAAGTTAACCTAAACCTTTAGGTTCAACTTACATTGAACCTAAATCAAACCTAAAATTAGGTTCAACCCAAGTTGACCTAATACTTCAGGTTCAACCAACATTGAACCTAAATCAAACCAAAACTTAGGTTTACCCCAAGTTGAACCCATGTTAACCAAGATCTTTAGGTTCAACCTACATTGAACCTAATTCAAACCTAAACTTAGCTTCAACCCAATTTGAACCCAAATTAAATAAGATCTTTAGGTTCAACCTACATTGAACCTAAATCAAACCTAAACTTTGGTTCAACCCAAGTTGAACCCAAGTTAACCTAAACCTTTAGGTTCAACCTACATTAAACCTAAATCAAACCTAAACCTAAGTTGAACCTAAGTTATCCTAAACCGTTAGATTCAACCTACATTGAACCTAAATCAAACCTAAAATTAGGTTCAAACCAAGTTTAACCCAAGCTAACCTAAAACTTTAGGTTCAACCTACATTGAACGTAAATCAAAACTAAGCTTAGGTTCAACCTAAGTTGAACCCAAGATAACCTAAACCTTTAGTTTCAACAACCATTGAATGTAAATCAAACCTAAAATTAAGTTCAACCCAAGTTGAACCCAAGTTAACCTAAACCTTTAGGTTCAACTTACATTGAACCTAATCAAACCTAAATTTATGTTGAACCCTAGTTGAACCCGAGTTAACATAAATCTATAGGTTCAACCTATATTGAACCTAAATCAAACCTAAACTTAGGTTCAACCTAAGTTAACCTAAACCTTTAGGTTTAACACATTGAACCTAAATCAATCCTAAACTTAAGTTCAATCTAAGTAGAATCCTAGTTAACCTAAATCTTTAGGTTCAATCTAAATTGAACCTAAATCAAACCTAAACTTAGGTTCAACCCAAGTTGAAACCAAGTTAACCTAAGCCTTTAGGTTCAACCTACATTGAACCTAAATCACACTTAAACTTAGGTTCAACCCAAGTTGAACCCAAGTTAACCTAAACCTTTAGGTTTAACCTACATTGAACTTAAATAAAAGATAAACTTAGGTGATACACCTAAAATATATAGTAGTTTTATGCACATTTTTATACCTATTTTTAATGATATTGCACTTTAATGGAATGTATTTTGTGTTTTTCCTGCAAGTATGATGAAAATGGATGGTCATGATGAAAGGAACAAAATTGTATCAAATTTGGAGCAAAAAAATGAAAAATAAAAAATTTGGCACTTGCGGCTAAGTACCGCTGGGCCGGCGCTTAGCCGCTACAGTTAAAAATCGAATTTCAAATGGATTTGGTGCCAATTTCAAAGGGGATGGGATGAAACTCTTGGTGGTAACTACCATAACTTCCTTTGGGCTGCAAGCTTGATTGAAGGGGTGCATTCCTTGGTAGATACATTGAATGTGGACACATTTTGAAGAGGCACCAAGGCACCTTTTGGTTTACTATTTAAAGAGAGTCTTAGGAAAGATTAAGAGACTCTTCCTTTGCATTTTGAAGGGTTCTTTCTTTATTTATTTATTTTGTTCTTCCACTGCATTTTTAAGAGTTTTTATTTTAGAGTAGGAGTAGAGAGTAGAAAGGAAAAAAGGGTCGGAGTGAAGTATTCTTCTTCCCATTTTTATCATTCTTTTAGTTTAGTTTTTATTGAAGTCTGAAGTCTATATTCTGAGTCATTGGAGTTGGGAGACTTGCTCTAAGGAGTAGTTTAGCCAAGAGTAAAACTTTCAGAGGAACTTCCATAGTCTTGTGGAGAGAATTTTCAGATAAATGTTTACTTTTAATCTTTATATTAATATTTGCTTTCGTTTGTTATTTTTCTTGTTGTTTTTAATTTCAAATCAATGTGTTTTTATATTTTCTCAACGCATACTGATTAGTTTACTTTACTTTTTTTTCTTTCTTAAATGGAGAAGTAATTAATTTACAAAGAATTGTTGTGGAAAGTATAAGTGTTTAAAAGTTTGAAGAAGTTGTGAAGATTGATTCTAAAAACTTTGTTTACTTCTTAATTTGGTCTGTTAAGTAGTAAAATTTCTTGAGATTATATAAGATCCAATGCGGTATTGTCTCATAAAAGTTAGTAGGAATCACATGCAATTATATGGGTGAGAATTGTAGTCTATATAATTGAATGTAAAATTAGAAGATATTTTTATGAAAGGGAGTAAAATTAGAGGATTTTAGAGTGATAGTCTAAAATCCCCTAATTTGGTTTGAAGTTTTGAGTTTTGTTATGAGAAGTTAGCCCTCAGGTGGTGGGAATCGAGGTAACTCTAGAGTGAGAGACTGGTATCTTCCCTGCTTAACCATGTTCAAAATAATATAAATTTCAAATTAACCTATGTTCTTCATAAAACCAAGTAAGGGTAAAGAACACATTTACTTCTATTTGTCAAAACAAAAATTTGAATACTTCCACAACAATACATTAAGAATTATTACGACTTCTTGAAAGGAAAGAAAAAGATATTCTAGTTAATAGTATTTTTCATCCAGTGTTATTAGTTATTGTAATTTTAATTTTTGGTTTAGCATTTTATTAAGAAAATTTCAAAAGACATATCAACCTTCAAAACTTTTCAAAATCAAGACATACTTTTTTGAAAAAAAATAAAGAAAGTAAAAAGATAATTTCTCTGATTCCTTTAAAGATTTAACATTTTCCCTGTGGGTTCGATATCTCGGGGCTTAATCAGAAAGTCCTATATTACTTGATAAACGATACATATACTTGCGTAGTATCCCATATTATAAAATCATTATTTTCATATCTTAAATCATCAGCACATTTATCCAGTGGAACCAAGTTTTTGGCATCCGTTGCACTTATATCTATCAGGGATCATTAGGTTCAACCCAAGTTAACCTAAACCATTAGGTTCAACCTACATTGAACCTAAAGCAATCCTAACTTTAGGTTCAACCCAAATTGAACCCAACTCAACCAAACTTTAGTTTCAACTCAAATTGAACCTAACTTAATGAAACTTTAAGTTCAATACAAATTGAACCTAACTCAACCAAACTTTAGGTTCAACCCAAAGTAAACCTAACTCAACCAAACTTTTGGTTCAACCTATATTGAACCTCACTCAACCAAACTTTAGGTTCAATCCAAATTGAACCTAACTCAACCAAACTTTTGGTTCAGACCCAATTAAACCTAACTCTACCAAACTTTAGGTTTAATCCAAATTGAACCCATCTCAACCAAACTTTAGGATCAACATAAATTAAGATTAAGTCAGTCTGAACGGACTCAAGTAAATTTGAATATTAAGTCTGATCTCTATTAGACTTAATAATTTAGATTCAAATGATACTAAATCTAAAATCATAAATCTAATTTTTGTTAGACTTAACCTAATTTTAAAGTTTAGATAAGCTTAATCATATCCCTTTAAATCTAACCAACAGCCTAATCTAAATCAGTCTTAGCAAAACCTCCCTCAGGACCAAATTACATTGGATCTGAAACTCCAACTCTAACCCACATTAGACTTAAAACCAAAATTCTTAACTAAAAATATTTTTAAATTCAAAAGACATTGAATCTAAAATCCTAAAGTCTAGCTTTTGTTAGATTCTACCCAATTTTAAGTCTAATTTATATTAGACTTAACCCAAATATCTTTAGATTCAAACAAAATGAATCTAAAATCCTAAAGTCTAATTTATGTTAAATTTTACCCAATTCTAAGTCTAATTTATATTAGGCTTAACCTAAATATCTTTAGATTCAAAAGACATTGAATTTAAAAATTCAAAAGTCTGACTTATGTTAGATTTTACCTAATTTTGAGTCTAATTTTTATTAGGTGTAACCTAAATTTCTTTAGATTCAAAAGACATTGAATCTAAAATCCTAAAGTCTAGCTTATGTTAGATTTTACCCAATTCAAAACCGCAAACTTAATGGTCCCAAATAATGGAACAATAAATAAAACAAAAATAAATGACAAAATAAAATCGGTTAATAAATCATAAACAACCTAAAATATCTCAACCTTTAAAATCAGGCAAAAAACCTTAAAACTTAAAAGAAACCCTAATCATCAAAGATCATCGAACACAACTTGAAGCATAGTATGTTCATGATCTACGAAGTTCTCTTGGACAATGAAATCCTAGCTGTTGATAGGAATCTTCCAGTCCTGGTTTAAATACCTTTCCGACAAAGTAGATCAAGGCATCTAACGACTCTAGGACGATGGAGCCATATACATCTTGACCGAGTTGTTTAAAAATTAAAACTTAACCAACTAAATCAAAATTTTAGAAAATAAAATTGACATTATTTCTTTTGTAAAGAACAACTTTGACACTATTTTTCTTGCAGGTTAAAGATAAGTTCCATTTTAAATTTACATTGCAAGTTATTAGGATGTGCTAAACTTTACTTTGCAGGGCCTTATTGTGCAAGTAAAACAATAAACTTCAACATAAAACAAAACTAAAATGACATCAAAATAACAACATTAAAAAAAAAAATTGAAATGACATCAAAACAACGACATTCAAAACAAATCAAAACTAAAATGATATCAAAATAACAACAACAAAAATAAAATAAAACAAAAATGACAAAAATAAGAAAAAAATTAAAACCTTTAGGATAGTACGTGAAACTTAGAAACATATTACCCCAAGGATTTAACATTTGACATTTCTTTCCTTGAGCTTGACACTTAAAAACTTTCTTAGAGCTAGTATTAATGTTAATCACAAGTTTTCTTAGACAATCCAAACTGTCTAAGATGTAATTAACTGTAGGAGTTTTCTCCTATAGGAGAATAAAGAACTCAAAATAGGTATCACACCTAAAATCTCTGGTTATCAAAATTTCTATGTTGTCGTCCTTACATAGAAATAGCCATAATAAGGCATTTTGGAATCATTTCCATAAGAAATAGCACTAACATTTCATTGTTCTACTATTTTCTATTTTATCACCCCTAATTTTTCTTCTTCAAATTTCTTAATATTTAATGATCATTTACATGATATAAAAGAATAAGATTACTTGGTGATTAAGGCAATATGATATATAAATAGAGTGGTGACTCTTCAACTTCAATAAGAACACTGATAGACGTACTGACATTTTCATAAAATGAAATGAGAGAATTGACGATGCTGATGACAGCGACGGGAATCAGGTGCCATCACTATTTTCATGGGCCATCGTTCAATGATTAGATTATCTCGTATATCTAACTACTTTGTCACTTTGATTGTCTTAGACATTTTTTTTTACTTTGTGATAAGTGTTATTGCTCGATCAAGTCACCTTCTACATTGGAAGTCAGTCGTTGAGCTTTCCTTCCTAGTTTACTTAAGGCCCATGTCTCAAGCTCTATGCCTCAATCAAATCTTAGATTGGATGTAAATCCAAGTGATTTCCTTTCTGATACGATCAACTTCAACTAGATCTTGAGCAGATGTAAGTCCATCGACATTTCTACTCTATCTATGCACATTCTTGGCTAATTGTCAGTCCTAGAGCTTTTCTTCCTAGCTTAACCAGGATCCATGCCTCAGGCTCTATACCTCGACCAAATCTCAGGTTGGAAGTAAATCCCAATGTTCTCTTTCTTGATATGATCATCTTAATTAGCTCTTGAACTGGTGTGGGTCCTCTACATTCCCACTTGATCTAGTCACCTCTTTGGTTGAATATAAATCCTAAAGCTTGCCACTCTAGAAAATTTAGATTCAGTACCCGTTGATCCCTAGGCTGGATTTAAGTTCCTTATCATTCCCCTTATTATAATGGGTAAACCAAATTTTAGTTCCTAATCAATCAAATTGTACTTAGCTTTCTGACATCAGCCCTTTATCCTTTTCTTGAATCATTTTTAGTTGGATGGGTCATTCCCACAATTTGGCTAACATTGGCACAATAAAAAAATGGTATGCTACCAACAAGTGCACTGTGGCTTAGCGATACAACAAACTTGTTGGGCTCCTTTGTTGGAACCATTTTTGGATGTCGAGCTTATTAATAGTATTCTACTCTTCCAGAGTACCCCCGTGGCTCGCAAACATCCAGTAAATTACTCATGTGTGCTTCGTACATCAAGATGGATGTTTTGGCTAGGTTTACTTACACCTAAGATCAGAGGAGCCCACTCCACCACAGGTCTAGCCACCCATGTTAGACCCGCATTGGGTCCATACATGCAAACTGAGATCATGAGCGCACTAGTGCCTGCCTTTGATCTAGCACAGTCGCATTGGGTCTACGTTGGAAAATAGAGAGCAAGGTGCACCCGTGAAAGCTTCTAGAAACATGCGGTAGCTCCTGGGTGCCCACCTGTGGCAGCTTCTGGGGTCACCCATGACAAGACTGCTTAGTGCACCCATGCCTGATGTTGAGCTTGGGCGTGCTAGACCGCATAGAATTAGTGTGTCTATGCCACAACCTTGACACACCTCCTTTAGGTCAGGAACTGTTGGTTTTAGCTGACCTCCATGACCGAGTTTGGAAACCATTTGGAAATTTGGTGGTCTGGGTGCTTGTAGCCATCTGTTTATCCAAAGATCTACATTCATAGCACCTAATTCAAGTAGCCTCTCCTTTAGTGCAAAGGTCTTCTTTGAGCTTGAAGCCAAACCAAAATAACTAAAATATTTTCAGTAAAGGGGAGATTTTTGGGGGCTCAGTTTTGAAGAGAGGGAGAGTGCTTGGAGAAGAACAACAAGAACTTACAAGGTTCCCTCCTCATTTCTTTTCATTTTCTTCTTCTTTTCCTATAGATTTCTTACTTTCCATTTTCACCATTTCTCCACTTCTTTTTATCATCTTGAGAGGTGAGTGTGTGGAGGACTTGAGCTCCTTGAATAGAAAGAGAGCTAAGGAGCTTGGAAAAAGCCCAAAGACCAATTTTTCAACCACCAAAAAGGAGAGAAATCCTAAATTTCTCCTTATACTCTTCTAGAAAGCCTCCATAGATCTGATGTTGGAGATGTTAGGAACATGTTTTTTTTAGAGGAAGCCTCATAGGTTAGGTTACTTGTTTTCTTGTGATCCTCAATGAATCCACGAGCAAAACCCCTATAACCTTAGCTCAAAAAAGCCCTAAATTTAGTATTCCTATATTCCCACCTTTATGCTGGTGATTTGATTAATTAGATGGGAAGAATGAAATCCATTTGGGTCTATAGAATGGAAGTTCCTATGATTTTGCTGATACCTTGACTATAAAAGATTTTCCTCATGAAAATCCTTTACAAAGTTTTGGGCAAATGGAGGCAGTCGTGCAACTATTGACTGATGAATTTCACTACCATCCTACCCTAGGTTACCTGTGAGATCTGTAAAGTGAGTCCAGATCATTGTTAGATTTGATTAGGCCTTAATTTTGAATGTGATTACATAATTGTCATGTATTGCATGAATTTCAAAATTTTGCACTAAGATACAAATTTTTGCATGTGTTCTTGAACATCCATCTACATCGCTTGATAGACTATCTTTGGGTCAAATTAATCAACCACCATAGAACCTATCAATCAATCAACCATCTTACATCAACTCGATCGATCGGCCATAAGTGGTTTAATTGATTGATCGACCGACAATAACCAGTTTGATCAATCGATTGATTACCTTTCATCAACCCAATTGATCAATCAATCATCACTCATCAGCCTGATCAATCAGCTGCCACTAGCCTAATCAATTCATCAACCACCTTCTATCGACCTGATCCAGTAGACACCACCAGCCTGATTGATGGATCGATCACCTTCCATTGACCAGATTGATTGGTTGCCTTCAAGCTGATTGATTGATATCACTTGTTTTTTCATTAATCAGTCACCCCAACCTGATCGACTAGTTGAATGATGCATGTTGCGTGTTTTCTACATTAACAACATTAGTTTATTTGCACCAACACCCTAATGAATATGCATTCATATGTTCATAGCGAGTATCTATGCCCCCACTTAGGCACAATACTTTGTGCATCCACTTCTTTGCATTTTCACTTGTTATTGTATACCACATCATGTGTGATTGCACCACTTGTTCTCTTTGTATTGTTTTCTACATAACATCATATATGATCAAGACTTGCATGCTTAAAGTCTGTACTCGAGTCTGTGTTTTCACACAATCACCTCAAACACTCATGTGTCCTCTTCACGGATGGCTTGTACATCAAGCCTAACTAGTGTGTAATTCTCACTGATGAGAATTAGATAACTTCACTTCCTATGGCACCACAAAAGAATGTCATATGTGGCATTGTGTCACTTAGCATAGGTCACACTTCTTAGCCCTTGAACCTATCTAGTGCACATTTTATGTACACCATTTTATGTACACCAGTACGTTTTACATCATAACACTTTGCACAAGTCACGCTTCCTACTCTCTGAACCCACGTAGTGAACGACGTATGCTCACTCAGGTACATGAATCTCTTATAACTCGAGCCATGCTCCTTAGTTTCTGAGCCAATTAGGTGCACTAGTCATACTACCATCACCCATAGTAGTGCTCAGCATCTTTGAGAGCACATCCATTTAATGGAGCTTGTGTTTGCTTACCCGCATCATTAATTACATATTGTGTGTGTCTGCCATCTATTTGTGTGCTTGGTCGCTATTGGGACAGAGTATAATCTCCCTGCAGTGTCCTATACCACGTGTTTTGAATTCACATCTTTGCATTGTTGGCATATTTGCTGTTAATATACGCCACTACATACCTCTGAAGAACATTTGTTATATGGTGATCGCTCCTACCTCAATGAAGTGGTCACATTGCACTGGATCAAATTGCATTTACATATGCATCGACTAATCATCTTGATGGTGGATCGTACTCATTAGTTGAGTGACTCATAACTGGTTACGGTGTGTTAATGAACATTACTTGTGAGGAAGTCTCAGTGAGCAATGCTAGTTTCCAAAAGGTATAATTGTTGCCACTAAAGTTTTTCTTTTCCTAGGAGATGTTTTTAAAATATAAAATTTTTTATTTTTATTACCTATATGCATCATATTTCAAAAATAAATTTTGAAATTATTACATCCTTAATTTTGACCAAACATAAGATTAATCTCTAAAGGTTTTGTTCATACAAAAACTTTCATCCAATGGAGCCTCTTAGTATCCTTGAAACCTTGAGAAGGGATCTAGGTCGGTGACCCCATCAAAACATACGCCATTTTTTTACAAACACTTTTGCACACACATTTAGATGTCTTTTACTAGGACACCTTCCCTCAAGATGCTTGCTAGACTAGGGCTAGGGTGTAGATATTTCTTTCATATGTCTGGCTATTGTTCCTTGGTTTTTCCATAGTTAGACTTAATTGTGTGATGCTTTGTATGTTTACTGGGTGTAAGGCATGTGCCCTAGTATAATAGGTGTATCATTCCATTAAGGAGCCATGTCCAACATGGAGGGATTGTTATGATTTCGCCCAACACAATTTCTACAGGTGTTGTCTAGTCTCCCTCCCACTAGGCATGGCTCACTACATTGTAAATTATCATACATGATTTTTATGCAGTTCAAGTCTTTTTTACATGATTTTCATGCAGTTCAAGTCTTTTTTTTATAAATTGTCATGTACACTTTATAGTCTCCTAGGTTCTAGCCTGTATTAGAAATAAGGTACAAGAATAGGTTTCGAGTCTCCAAATAGGAGTAACAACATGACGAGGTCCAAAGCAGCTTGCTCGTATCCCACACTTTAATTCTAAATCTTATTTAATGTATAATACTGAGACAAGGTATGTATATGCAGTGTCTGACCATCTTTTACTTTTTTGGGATACCATGCTGACCTAGTGACATCCGGACTTTTATTCATTATATTTGGCTTTTTCTTACATTCCTATTGTTTCTTTACCATTTACTCTTTCATGATTGTGACTTGTCTATAAATTATGCAAAAAATATAATTTAGTTCTCTCTATGGACTAAAAATTACAAGCTTGTCGACAAAATTCAACAACAATAAATTAAGATCAATGAAAATATTGGTTTAAAACATCTGAACTTTTCAAATCACCTTTACATTCTACATGGCTTCCAAGCAGGACTTAAAATGGTTTGCATAACATGTCTATAATCCAAGTTATCCATAATAAGGCCTTCACATTATGACGTGTATATAATTGTATCATTCTGCATGTCTCGAGGTGAAGTCCTCATGCTTCTTCAACCCACTTGGACAAGCATAAGATTTCTACTTAGGTGATTTTATAGTGCGCTTAGAGTATTAAAGGCTTTCCCGACCCAGAAGAAGAGTTAGTCCTTTGAGAGTGTGCCCTGGCATTGTAACCATACCTCTCTTTTGCTTTCCACTAAAGCTACTTTCTCATCATTTTGGCAGCTATAAGTCCCACCTCTACTTTCTACCTACATAGCATCATAGAATTTAGAGTTTCATTATCTTGACCTTAAAGCTATCAAGGTGCCCTTGGATGACACAATTCATGGATTGCTGACAAGGGGGTCTCTAGTTGGCTTGGGTCACTACCTGCATGACTAGGCAGACTTGGGCTCTCAATAACTTAAGATGAAGGCTCCATGGTATCCCTATTTTTTTATCTCTGCCTGATTAAGATTCCTCTACCTTCATTTTCTATACCCGCTTTAAGCCATGGCACTCTTTTTGATGCTTCGTCGATGTTCTCTCTCAGGCTTCGATTGTGGACAACCCGCCACCCGTTTGGGATACAGTGATTCACTCTCTACCCTTATGACACGGCTAAGAATAAAAGCATAGTGCAGACCCTATGGGATTACCAACTTATTTCATAGGCCCTGGTCACAGATGAGTCGTTATCCTTTTGGAATCGTGAAAAACTCATTTTATGCCCTTATGGCTTAGTGTGAGATCAGAAGGCATCGTGACGCTCTTATGAGATAACTATCCTTTGACACACTATTTACTTTTCATCATTTGAATACAAGCAGAATTTATTTAATCGAGAGTATTTTTGTGCATCCTTCAAGATGTAATTAACCATAGGGATATGCCCTTTTGGGAGTTACTCTTGATCCCATAGAAAAAATATAATTTTTGGTTCCCTGTTCATGGGTTGCTTATGTAGGGATTCTCTTCGTGGATGAAGCGTTTCAAGGTGTTATGATTCAATCTTTTTCTAGACATACAGTCTTGACTCATCAGACAAAGTATACCTTACGTAAGTTCTCCACATTATTTTCCAAATTTATTTGTCTAAGTTAGTCTTGTGTTCTCCATCTCTAGACCCTCCTCTTCTCTAAATTGTTTTACAATCCATAAAATAAGACTATTTGGAGAGAGAACTACATTATGACAAATAGACAAACTGGTGACTCTTAGTTTACAAAAGAACCAAATATTATCAGTCAATCAAAATTGATTCTTCTTTAGCTCTTGTACAATAACAAAAATTACTTCAACTCTTTGAAAGCTATCATAGACTAACTAAAAGCTTGTTACTTTTCACTTCTCTTACTTATTTTTTTTCTCAAAACCTAATGTAGTCATCTAATTCATCAACTTTAAAAAATATATTCTAAGAAAGGAGTATGTGTAATAACTTTATAGGAGTCTTCCTTATAAACTCTACACACAAATGAAGGATAAATACTTATTTATAAAGCTAATTAAGAAATATTTTCAAATTATTTTATAACAATAAGTTGTGACATAATTCTATTGTTAAATTTTAAAAATTTTAATACTACTTGCATTTTTACTCATTAATAATGGCAGAATATCTTAACCTGGAAGCTCTTTATTACTCTTCAAGCTTAATATTCTTAGTTTAATATTTCTGAGATACTCTAAAAATTTATTTCTTTGCTCTATGATGGCTTTATAAGCATTATATTGTAATGATATGACAAATCCCATTATAAGCCACTAAGCTTGAAAATTCTATTGTTAGGTAGTCACTAAGCTTTAATTAGCCCTCTCTATGTCCATACCCATAATTGCTTATTGATCCCCCAATATTTCTACTTGTGGTGATATGATTTATATAAATATATGATATAATATTCTATTCTCCTTTAATAAATTTCCTTCTTTAGAAAGACACCAAAAACTTGATTCTGATGTAAATAAGAATGCAACAGTTATATTTAAATTTAGGGATTTTACGTAAGTATACGTATCATTATCAAGTAATATTGGACTTTCTGATTAAATCCTGAAATATCGAACCCACGTGGAATTTTAAAAATATAATAATGAATTAGATCACAAAATCTATTTAGAAAAAGATACTTGAACAGTTTAAGATATCATAAGATTGAAAATGTGATTCTTTTTGGTATTTTCTTATATTTTAAAATAAAGTAAGCAATTAACTAACTATAAAAAGATTTTTGTAAGATACAAGAAGTATAAATAAAATATCTTTTTCCTTATCATGAATAAGTATTAAGTATAGGATTTTTGTTGTAGAACAATTCAAAATGTGGTGCGCCAAGTTGGAGCAATATTATTCTTTACCCTTACTAGATAAGCTATAAAGAACATTGGCCAGTTTAAATTTTGATTAGTTTAAAAGACTAGTTAGGTTGGGAAAATACTAGCTCTCACTCTAGAGTTCCCTCCTTTCCCTCCACCTGGGGGCTAACATCTCGTATCAAAACAAAAAAAAACAATAAACCAAATTGGGGACTTTAGTCTGTCACCCTAAACTCCTTTAATTCTACACCCATCAAAGTATATTTCTCTATTTATTTGCACAAAATTATTTGTATTACTTTCTCATCCATACAATCTCATGTGATTTCTACTAATAGTTGACTGAGACAATACCATCTTGATGTTACATTTTCTCACAAAAATTGTTAACATCTTAATTGGATAAATGAAGAAGTAAATGAAGTGCAAGGATTAAATCATCACAACTTATTTCAGCATTAAAGATCAATCCTTCCACAACTTCCATCCAACACTTAATTACTTCCCATTTGAAGGAAAAAGATAAAGAAACCTGCTCAAAGCCTATGGAGAAAATACAATAACAATTAATTTTAAAAGTAAAAATCATGTTAAAAACCCAAGAAGTCTCAATTAAAACCAAACGAAGTATAAAGATAAAAAAACTTATCTTGAGTTACTCTCCACTAAACTGTTGAAATTCCTTTCAATCTCTTCTTTTTTCTTACAAGCCTCCCTAGGACTGTTCGCTCAACCCTAAAGGATTAAAATCTCTCTAAAATACTGGGTTTTTACTTAGGGATCTCTACCCACCTTCCTTTTCACTAGGAATGAGTTAAGTGTGAAGAAATCCTAAGTAATAATCCTACTTTTCTAATCTCTCTACACACACATTTCAACCTACTTTAAATTCTCATCAAGTCCTTTATTTTATATTTTCTCAAAAGGTGAATTGGTGTCTCTTCAAAATGTGTCCATATTCAACGAATCTTCCCAAAAGATGCATTCTTTTAAGAGCTTTTTGAATGCCTTTCAGTGCTTTTTATCAGTTACCCATGTTTGTACCAATCTTTGCCTCGAACACCCCTTCAAAGTTTGTCGAAATTTCTTTAAAATTGCATAGTAACTACCCTATGCTTAAGCACGGGGCCTTTGGCGCTTAGGCGTGGCCTTCTTTATCTGCTAGCGCTTAGGCGCCAGATTTGCTTGCTTAGGCGCCCCAGTTCAATTTAACACCTACTTCATTTTTGCTCCAAATTTGGTCCCTATTCATTTCTTTTGACATATTTAGTCCATTTAATTATACCTATAAGATAAATACACAAATACCTTCCATTAAAGTGCAATATCATCAAAATTATGTATAAAAATTTGTACAAAATTATTATATATTATAGGTATATCAAATTCCCCTAAACTTAAAATGTTAATTATCCTCAAGTGAAACTGCAATATTTCAACACCAAAGTAAGAAAATTATGTGAATGAGTTTCTTTAGGAGATTCTAAAATCTTGTTCTTGAAATGAAGTATTCCAATTTAGAAAAAAACTTTAGTAAATGAGACCAATTTAAAGTTCAGAAATCTCTAAAGTGAAAAAGTATGATAATATGAGCTCCTATCTAATTAAGAAATACTTGTAGATTTTCCAAATATAGAGCTTAGGCATTCTATCTTATTTACTTAAAAATTTACATTAAAAATAATTATACTTACTATATTATATCCTTCAGATTAGGAGTTTCTCAAATCTTATGCATTAAAAAGATTAGATGTGGAACCAATTTTTGATTAGACACTAATCCTTAAGCTTCTCCTCCCATTTTTTTCTTTTCACATACTATAATTCACTTTTTCTTTTTCTTTTCTTTTCTTTTCTTTTTCTTTTCTTTTCTTTTCTTTTTCTAATAAGGATTACTATATCTGGATTGGCTTTTAATGACTTTGAATTCCACTCTTCTTTTCCTAAAGCAAAGGTTTGATATATATCCTTAACTTAAAATTATAATAATAGTTTTGAAAATTAATTTTAATAAAAGAAATTTAAGTATTGAAAATAAATATCTAATTCTCTATAATTTTCAAAATTACAATATCTCCTACTAAAGAAAGTTACACCAGATTTAACATCTCTTCACTAAGAAAATTTTTAACTTCAAAATTTTCATCATCACTATAGGTTTTAACTAAATTCTCTTACTCATTTTTATATTCAAAATTTTATTAACCTAATATAACTTCATATAGATAATCATTTTTCAATCAAAATTAAATTTATTTGTAGCATATTTGATAACAAATAAATTTCAAGTTTTGAAAATTGGTTTTTCATTCCCCCCCCCAACCCCCAAACTTAAATTTTTAAAAAATTTAAACATTTTAGAATATCATATATATAGGCAAATTTAAAAAATTGAAACATTATGCTTACATGGATTCTCTTATCCTAAATATACAAGTACAAAAAAGTTAATGATAGGAGTAAAAAATGATCAAATTCATTTTAATTTTACTATATATGAGATTCAAAAGACTTATATGCAGTGGAGGATAATATAAAAGTAAATCAAACAAACTAACATAATATCACAACCACAACGGAAAGAAAATACATGGTAGTAAGTTGAAATTTAAACATAAAATTTTAAATGAAAGTTAGCGCTATTCAAAACTTTCCTAAACCAGTAGGAATAAGTTCAAAACAAACCGACAAAATACATTTAAAATAACAAAGTTCACACAACTACTACCACATAAAACAAAAGATTACTACACATCACAACATCACCACATACAACAATGTATTTCACAACAATAATAAGTAGGAGTTCAAACATAACACAACATTATCCAATCACTCCTCATCCTTGTCTCCATCATCATCATCATCCCAGAAACTTGTAGAACCATAATGAGGGTACTATGGATAAGAAGTAAATACTACACTTTGATCACCTCGAATGAGTTTCTCCAAAGATGTGTTGTCAGTAGTCCAAATAACAATAACAAATAGGAGTTCAAACATAACACAACAAAATCCAGTCACTCCTCATCATAATTTTCATCATCATCATCATCCCAGAAACTTGTAGAATCATAATGAGGGTATTGTGGATATGAAGGAAATACTACACTTTGATCACCTCGAATGAGTTTCTCCAAAGATGTGTTGTATTTCTCTTCATAATCACTATGTCTTCTCATGTAAGTATCAATATGATCTACATAATTCTTTAAATTCAATTCCTTATTCGTACTATAGTTGATGTTGTCCACATCCTTTGCATTAATTTTGTCTACGAATATGGACTCGTAGATCTACCATGGCATGTTGATGCACAAGATGTAGTAGCATGCGATGTAGAAGCACCATAACTTCTAGAAAATCCTCCTCTCCAGCCAAAAATAGAATGCTCAGAATAGGACTTCAGAGGTTGTAGAATCTCCTCCCAACTATCAAATCTCACACAAGCTTACTCACATAATGAAAAGATTAAGGATGTGAATCCCAAACCTGCAATAGTGGCACCATTAGCTGAACTGGCGATAACCTGATAAATCAGAGATCCAATATCAATCAGCTTATACCACTAAATGCAATAGTTCAATGTAGCTCTTATTATGGTCATTTCACTAAGATGATTCGAAGGGAGACAAGCAGAAATGAAATAGTGTCATGCTTTCGCCGTGGCATCCATTTTCGATGTAGGAAAATATACTCTTCTTCCACTAGTAATTTTCTATAATCCTCCTCCCGCAGTTAATGAATATATGATCCAATCTAACTCCTCCTCCGTAGGATTGTAATTAGCATAAACACACATAGTATCCAATGATAGGTGGTAAAATGAATTTATTACCTCATATGAAAATGTTCTCCTCACTTTTGTGAGAGGTCATTTATAACTCATTTTGAGAAATGAAGTCTACTAATATTGACCTCCTAATTCTTATCAAGGGTCACTAAACCCTAAAGTCTAGGGTAAAACCCTAATGAAACACTTTTTGCCTAAATCAGTATGATATTAAAAAATGATCATATGAATGACATTAAACCCTAAAATGGGATCCATTGACCCAAAGGTCAACCCAATGACCAAATTAATAAACTTGGTCAAAATGGTCAATCCATGACACAATGACCACCACATTGACCCGAAGGTCAATCCAATAACCTACATGGTAAAACTTGTTAAAATAATGGTCAATCCATGACCCAATGACCATAAAATTGACCTAAAGGTCAACCTAATGACCTAAATGGTCAAACTTGGTCAAAATTGATCTAATGACCACCACATTGACCAACAGGATAACCCTTGACCTAACTGGTCAAACTTTGATCAAAATGAACCTATTGACTACCCCATTGACCAACAAGTCAACTCATATATTAAATTAGTTAAACTTGACCCATATGATCAATTTAGGACATCAAGATTACTAAACATGACCATTTGGTCAACTTAAACATTAAAATGGGTCAAAACCAAACCATTTAACCCAATTAAGCTATCTAATAGCTCCCCATGAATCACTCAACCATGATAAGGTTAAGTAAATCACATGGGTCAACCCTGGACCTAAATTGGTCAACCCTGGTCAACCATGGTCAACCATGATCAACTTTGGTCAGCTAGGATCAAAATATTCAATTTTGGACCAAAATGAAAAAATTGGTCAAATGGTCAACACCCAAAATCATTTTGACCAATTTATGGGTTAATATTATAACTTCATACATTTTTAATTAATTATATAATTAATTCAAAATGAAATTGTAATTAAAAATAACCTTAAAATGAAATTAAATGAATGATATCATACATGACATCAAAAAAACAAAATTGGTTTTTGAAATTAAATTCAACTTATGAGGGGTCACCCATGGGTCACCCATGACCCGTGAAACTTACCATGACATGACAAACACTCATGAAAAACCCATGACACATAACGTTTAACCAAAGTTAAAGCCATCATGACACCATCATGAAGAGGCATATGTGTCATGCCCTCCTAAAATTTTAGTGTGAAATGTATGCTTAGGTGGTGACCACCTCAACCTTCATCTAATGGAAAGGAGACTTTACCCAAGTCACTCTCGTCACCATGATTAAGCTCATTATGGCTAGCCATGGAAATGATGAAATTTGAAGCTTATGTGTCATTCTCCCTTGATCTTATTGAGTGAGCTTGTGAACTTACATGGGGGAGGTTAATTCAGCAAGTTTTAATCAACCCTATCCACCTCCTAAGTCAACCAATGGGGCGGAGCCAAGATGAAAATCCAAATGAATCCTTAATGGAGGCTCATCATGCCAAGCTTGGGAAATCTATCCATGGCTATCCTAAAGCCCAAAACTTATCCTCACACAATCATGAGATTAATTGCCTTCATTCCCAAGCAATTTGATCCATATCCAATCTCATCCATGGATATTTAAGGAGCCTAACCCGAGATCCCCAAGGAAAGGGAGACACACAGACATTGCCTAAACCCTGAAACACCCAAGACCAAAATTGCTCCTTGGACCCTAAGGAGTTGATCCCCCATAGCCCCAACCTCTGATATCCACTGAGCTCTCCAATTTTATGCCCTAAAAATATGACAAGTTTTGGGCATAAATAAAATCCTTCAAAACATCAAACTAATCATTCCTACACCTTCCCTGAGGTGTACGAAGAAGTTTCCAATCAAAATTGGAACTTCCCATGAGCTCTAACCCAATTCAAGCTTAGTTCATGAACCCATTTTAGTGAATTCATACCCCCCACGTGATTTAACCTCAAATTGAGCATACCATAAGCTTCACAAGGACTTAGTGATCATTCCAGACTAGTTTGATTGATGTCACACCTCATGAAGACCAGGTATGACCTTTTCGAACTAGTTTAGGCTCGGGTGTCAAGGTTTGTGTAGTGAACCATTTAACAACCTCCAAATCACTGTATGGATGGATTCGCCCTCTCTAGATAAAGCTCTGGGAACAAACCTCACTCAAATCCATGGAGATTTGAGCAAGATCTTATACCTAGAACATGGACGGTTCACGGGATGAACTAGGTTAGGGAAGATAACTGGATGTCGTCCACTTTTATATATTAAAAATGAATGGTCGTGATCTCACCGGACCGTAGTTTCGTTCATACAAAACAGATGAAACTGCAGGTTGTGTCATCATCACGTGGACATCTCCAACCAATCAAATCGCATCGCGTGGTGTTTCAATGCGTTTGAGGTATAAGTCAGCGCCACATGTAATTAGTTTATATAGGATTTAAACTAAATCTAGAAAATCTTATTAAACTATAAAAATTCATTTCTTGACATAGAAAAATAATAACAAGTATAACAAAATACCCATATATTCAGGGAGATGAGGAGAAAATTATGAAACCAAAATCTAGAATTAATGATTTATATTTAATTTTTAATCAATTAATTACTCTCTAGAGTAATTTAATTATTAAAAATTAATTATAAATCTAAAAATTATGAAATTTTCACAGAATGATCCTTTCATCCCTAGGAACATTATGTGAATTTTCAAGGGTTGAGAAAGTCTCTGGATCAAGTTAATCTACTTTCCATGGAACTTTGTAATTATTTTCAAAAATAATTATAAAAAATCAGAAAATGGAAAATCAAACTCAAAATTGGCTAGGAAATTTATAGTGACAAAATTTAAATTTTAAAATGACAGATCTTAGCTCTTAGAAATTTTGAAATGACATCTTTGATCTTAGGATTAAAACTACAAGTTTTAAACTTAAGTTTAAAACCTTAAAATCCTTTAGGTTTAAGTGTTTGCCTTAAATCATCATACCTAGTTCACTCCATATTGGACTAAGTCAAAACCATCATTCTTTAGGTCCAAGCCCAAATGGATCTAAACCAAACCTATTACTTAGGTTAAACCCATGAGAACCAAAACCTCATCCAAACTTTAATTAGGTATAAACCATCAATTAGACCGAATTAAACCATGTTAAAACTTAATCGCATTAGGTTTAACACCATAAAACCTATTTAGGTCTAGGACATCAATTAGACCTGATTAAACACTGTTAAGCCTTAATCACATTAGATTTAACACCATAAACCCTAATTAGGTCTAAGACATTAATTAGACATGATTAAATTCTGTTAAACCTTAATCACATTAGATTTAACACCATAAACCCTAATTAGGTCCAAGACATCAATTAGACCTAATTAAACCCTTTTAAGCCTTAATCTCATTAGGTTTAACACCATAAACCCTTATTTGTTCTAAGATAACAATTAGACCAAATTAAACCCTGTTAAACCTTAATCACATTAGGTTTTACACCATAAACCCTAATTAGGTCTAATTAATTAGACCCTTAATCACATTAGGTTTAACACCATAAACCCTAATTAGGTATAAAACATCAATTAGACTTAATTAAACCCTGTTAAGCCTTAATCAAATGAGTTTTAAGTCAAACAAACTCTAATTAAGTTTAACCCCACTTTAGACCTAATTAATCACCTTAAACCTTAATAACATTAAGTTTAAGTTAAATCAAACCCTAATTATTTCTAACCTCTCATTAGACCTAATTAATCATCTTAAACCTTAATAACATTAGGTTTAAGATAAAATAAATTCTAATCTCTCATTAGACCTAATTAATCCTATTAAACCTTAATTACATCAGTTTTAATACAAATCAAACCCTAACTAGGTCTAACCCCTCATTGGACCTAATTAATCCTATTAAACCTTAATTACATTAGGTTTAATACAAATCAAACCATAATTAGGTCTAAACCCTCATTACAACTAATTAATTCTATTTAACCTTAATTACATTAGGTTAAAGACAAAACAAGCCCTAATTAGGTCTAAACCCTCATTCGACCTAATCAATCCTATTAAACCTAAATTCCATTAGGTTTAATACAATTTAACCCTAATTAATCCTTAAAGCTTAACTAAATTAGGTTTAAGTAACCATAAATCCTAATTAAGTCTAACCTTAATTAGACTTAATTAATCCTTAAACCTTAACTAAAATAGGTTTAAGTAAACTTAAACCCTAATTAAGCCTAACCATAAATAGACTTAATTAACCCTTAATCCTTACTTACATAAATCTTAAGCAACCTTAAACCATAATTAAGTCTAACCTTAATTAGATTTAAGTAACCCTTAAGCCTTACTTACGTTAAGCTTAAGCAAACTTAAATCCTAATTAAGTCTAACCCTAATTAGACTTAATTAACCCTTAAGCCTTACTAAATTAGGCTTAAGTAATCTTAAACCCTAATTAGATCTTGCCCTAATTAGGTGATATTAAACCAATTCATTCAATTAAACCTTACCTAAATTAGTCTTAACCATAATTAAGTCTAACCCTAATTAGACTTAATTAATCTTTAAGCCTTAATTACATTAGGCTTAAGTAACAACAAACCTAATTAAGTTTAACCCTACTTAGACTTAATTAATCCTTAAACCTTAGCAAATTAGGTTTAAATAACTCTTAAACCATAGTAAAGACTAACCCTAATTAGACTTAATTAACCTTTAGGCCATACTTACATTAGGCTTAAGTAGGCCTACACCTTAATTAAGTCTAACCCTAATTAGACTTATTTAAACCTTAAGCCTTACTTACATTAGGCCTAAGTGACATTAAGCCAAATCAAAAATATAACTTAGGTTCAACCTAACTTGAACCCAATTTAAATCAAATCTTAGGTTCAACAACATTGACTTAAGTCAAACCTAAACTTAGGTTCAACCAAGCTTGAACCCCAGTTAAATCAAACCTTAGGTACAACCTACATTGAACCTAAGTCAAACCTAAACTTAGGTTCAACCTAATTTGAACCCAAGTTAACCTAAATCCTTAAGTTCAACCAATATTGAACTTAACTCAAATTCAAACTTAGGTTCAATCTAACTTGAACCCAAGTTAACCTAAACTTAGGTTCAATCTAACTTGAACCCAAGTTAACCTAAACTTAGGTTCAACCCAACTTGAATTCAAGTTAAACTAAAGTCTTAGGTTCCACCTATCTTGAACCTAAGTTAAACTTAAACTTAGGTTCAACCTAACTTTAACCCAAGTTAACTCAAACCTTAGGTTCAACATACATTGAACCTTAATCAAACCATAATGTAGGTTCAATCTATCTCGAACCTAACTCAACTTGAGGTTCAACCTACATTGAACCTAACTCAACCAAACTACAGGTTCAAACCAAATTGATCCTAACCAAACCACTGGGTTTAACCTACACTAAAGCTAACCCAACCAAACTCTAGATTCAACCCGAATTGAACAAAACCATACCTCTCAAGCAAACTTTAGGTTCAATCTATATTAAGCCTAACTCAACCTAAGGTTCAACTTGAACCTAAGTCAAATCAGACTCTTAGGTTCAATCCAACTTGAACCTAAATCAAATCAAGCTCTTAGGTTCAACCTAACTTGAACCTAAGTCAAATCAAACTCTTAGGTTCAATCTAACTTGAACTTAAATTAAATCAAACCTTTAGAATATAAATTAATCTTAAGTCCTACTTATATTGGACTTAGGATAATTTCAAACCTTGGGTTTAATTCATATTGAACCAGCAATTTTAGATCCTACTTACATTGGATCTAAATCAACTTTAAGTCCTACTTACATTGGACTTAGAATAATTCTAAACCTTAGGATCAATTTATATTGAACCTAAGCCAACTATATATCCAACTTACATTATATCTAAATCAACTTTAATTCCTAGTAACATTGGACTTAGAATAATTTGAAACCTTAAGTTCAATTCATATTGAACATAAGCCAATTTTAGATCTTACTTACATTAGAACTAAATTAACTTTAAGTCCTATCTCCATTAGACTTAGAACCATTTTAAGCATATCAATTCAATCTATATTGAACCTAAATCAACTTTAGGTCCTACCTAAATTGGACTCAAAACAATCATTAACCTTAGGACCTGAAACTTTAGATCCTATCAACATAGAACTTAAATTACCTCAAAATTTGAGTCATATCAAAATTGGACCTAAAATCATTTTTAATATTAAGTCCTATACAAATTGAACTTACAAAAACATCAATATTAGGTTTTATCAAAATTGAGTCTAAACGACATTAACCTTATGGTTCTAGTTAAGTTGAACCTAAACAAACATCAATTTTTAGGTTTTACCAACATTAAACCTAAATCAAACATCAAAGAAAATAACATCATCAACATAAAAATTCAACTTAAACATCACCAATATAAACATAAAATCCACTTTAAAAGACATTAAAACTTAAATTTGAACCTAACATATCTTCCAACTAAAACACAAATGGTCTGAAATAATAAACAAAACAAAAATAAATGCCAAAAAACCACAAAATAAAATCGTTTAATAAATTGTATACAACCTAAAATATTTAAAATTTTTAAACCGACAAAAGACATTAAAACTTAAATGAAACACAAATGAATAAAGATCACTGAATATAACTTGAACCTCAGTGTTCTTGATCTAGGAAGATCTCTTGGACGATGTAATCCTAGTTGTTGAAGGAGTCTTTCGGTCCTGGTTTAATCACTTTTCTGACTAAGTAGATCAATGCATCAGATGACCCTGGGATGACATATCCATGGACATCATGACCAGGTTATCTAAAAATTAAAACCCAACTATAAATTTAAGAAATAAAACCAAAATTATTTCTTTTGCAAGTCTGACATTTTTTTCCTTACAGGTTAAAGACAAGTTTCATTTTAGATTTAATTTGCATGTTATTAGGGTGTGCTAAATCTATTTTGTAGGGAAACATTCTGAAGACAGGATAAAAAATAACAAAAGAAAACTAAAATGACATTAAAACAAAATAATGACAAAATGATAAAACTAAAACAACATAAAATCAAAACTTTTAGGACAACCACAAAAATTAAAACTTTAAGGATAGCTATTGAACGAGTTACAAAACAAAATCAAAACGACAATAAAACTAAATTAACATCAAAACAAAATAAAATCAAAATTACAAAAATGAAATCAATAAATGAAACAAAACAAAATTAGACCTTTAGGGTAGTACGTGACACTTAGAAACATATTACCCCTAGGATTGTATTTTGGCATTTCTTTCCTTGATCTTGACATTTGACATTTTTTATAGAGAGTAAGTATAAACATTAATCAGAAGTTTTCTTAGGAAATCCTAATTGTTTATGATGTAATTAACTATAGGAGCTTGCTCCTATAGAAGAATTAAAGAACTCAGAATATGTATCATACCTAAAATCTCTGGTTATTAGACTTTCCACGTGGTCCTCCTTAAATGAAAATCTCTAGAATAAAGTATTCCAGAATCCTTTTTGTAAGTACTACTTGTGGCATTCAAAGTTTTAGGGTGTCGGCTCGTCCCCACCGAGATTCTATCATGTCGATATAAGGTGTGAAATGTCAATGTCATTGTTTGAGGGAGTCGCCACTCTGTTTAATCTATCATATCACCCTAATCTTAAAAAATTATTATTTATTTAGATCATGTAAGAGATCCTTAGATGTTAAAAAATTTGAGGAAAATAAGGGCCAATAAGATAGAAAACAATAGAATAAGAAATGTTAGTGATAATCCTTATAAAACGGAATTCTAGAATGCCTTATTATAGAGATTTTTATATAAGGTGGATCACATGTAAAATTTCGATTACCAGAGAATTTTTTTAGGTATGATACATATCCTGAGTCCTTAAATTTTCTATAAGAGCAAGCTCTTATAGTTAATTACAGTTTAGAAAATTAAGAATGTCTAAGAAAACTTCTGATTAATGTTAACACTTGTTTTCTAAGAAATTTCAAGAACAAGAAAAGAAATGTCAATATTCAATCCTAAGGCTAATATGTTTCTAAATGTACGTATTATCATAAAGGTTTGATTTTGTCAATGTCCTTCATTATGTTGGTTTTATTTCTATTTTTTTGTTGTTTTATCTTGTAGTTTGTTATTTGTTTCGTGGCTATCCTAAAAGTTTAGGTTTTTTATTATCCTAAAAGTTTAAGTTTTGTTTCGTTGTTTGACATTTTGATTTTATTTTGTCAATGTTGTTTTGCTTTGTTTTGTCAATGTCATTGTTTTGATGTCATTTTGATTTGTTTTGTTTTCGTTTGTCCCATCTTCAAAATGTCACTCTGCAAAATAGAGTTAGCACACCTTAATAACATGCAAAGTAAATCTAAAACTTATCTTCAAGCTACAAGAAAATAATGTCAGAGTAATTCTCACAAAAGAAATAATGTCAATTTTATTTCTTAAATTGTTGATTTAGTTAATTAAGTTTTAATTTTTAGACAACGCGGTCAAGATGTCCATGGCTCCGTCGTCCTAGGGTCGTTGGATGCCTTGATCTATTTAGTCCGAAAGGTGTTTAAACCAGGATTGGAAGTCTCCTGTTAACAACCAGGATTGCATTATACAAGGAATCTTCGTAGATCAATAATGTTGGTATTCAGGTGAATTTGGTGATCTTCATTCATTAAAATTTCATTTAAGTTTTAACATTTTTTTAGATTTTATGTTGGAAAATTTTAGGTTGTTTACGATTTATTAACCAATTAAAATTTTCCATGTGTCATTTTGATTGATTTTTATATGTCGATTTTAATTTATTTATGTAAGTCTGATGTAATTTAGACCTAAAGAAATCAGTCAAGTTTATTTAGATCTAATGTCTATAAGATCCAATTAAACATAAGAATTTTAGATTCAGTGTCATTTGAATCTAATGTTTTAGAGTTAAATCTAATATGAATTAGGTTTAGGAATTTAGATTCTATGTCTTCTGAATCTAAAGAT
Organism: Papilionanthe hookeriana x Papilionanthe teres; assembly: GCA_022702705.1. Lineage (NCBI taxonomy): Eukaryota > Viridiplantae > Streptophyta > Magnoliopsida > Asparagales > Orchidaceae > Papilionanthe > Papilionanthe hookeriana x Papilionanthe teres. The sequence continues at coordinate 109,705,576 of CM040421.1, read as the reverse complement.
TTTGAGTTAAATCTAATAAAAATTAGACTTGGGAATTTAGATTCAGTGTCGTTTGAATCTAATATTTTTGAGTTAAATCTAATATGAATTAGATTTACGATATTAGATTCAATGTCTTTAAATCTAAAGGTCTTTAAGAAATTTGACTAAGTCTAAATGTAAATTAGACCTAATTTTAAGTCCTAATGTTGGTTGGACCAAAATAAATTTGGTTAACTTTAAACTTAGAGTTTTAGGTCCTAATGTCAGTTGGGCCTAAAGATTTTGTTTTGATTTTGATTGAATGTTGAATTTAAGTTTGATGCAAGTTGAACTTTGGGTTGATCCTAGGTTCAATGTGGGTTGAATACTACATTAAGGATTTTTACTTAAGTTCAACTTTGAGTTAATATTAAGTTAAAATTTTGGTTTAAGTTCAATGTAATTTGAACCTAATGTTAAAGATCTTGACTTAAGTTCAACTTTGAGTTGATCTTAAGTTAAAGGCTTAGTTTAGGTTCAATGTGGTTTGAACCTAAGTTAACGGTTTTTACTTAAGTTCAACTTTGGGTTGATCTTAAGTTAAAGGTTTGATTTAGGTTTAATGTGGTTTAAACCTAAGTTAAGGATTTTTTACTTAAGTTCAACTTTAGGTTGATCTTAAGTTAAAGGTTTGATTTAGTTTCAATGTGGTTTGAACCTAAGTTAAGGGTTTTGACTTAAGTTCAACCTTGGGTTAATCTTAAGTTAAAGGTTTGTTTGTGGTTCAATGTGGTTTGAACTTAAGTTAAGTTTAAGTTAGGTTCAATGTATGTTGAACCTAAAAGGTTTAGTTTGACTTAGGTTCAAGTTGGGTTGAACCTAAGTATATGTTATGGTTAGGTTCCATGTATGTTGAACCTAAAAAGGTTTAAGTTTAACTTAGGTTCAAGTTGGGTTGAACCTAAGTATAGGTTAAGATTAGGTTCAATGTATGTTGAACCTAAAAAGGTTTAAGTTTGGCTTAGGTTCAAGTTGAGTTAAACATAAGTATAAGTTAAGGTTAGGTTCAATGTATGTTTAACCTAAAAGTTTTAGTTTGACTTAGGTTCAATTTTGGTTGAACCTAAGTATAGGTTAAGGTAAGGTTCAATGTATGTTGAATCTCAAAAGGTTTAGTTTGTCTTAGGTTCAAGTTGGGATAAACCTAAGTATAGGTTAAGGTTAGGTTTAATGTATGTTGAACCTAAAAAGGTTTAAGTTTGACTTAGGTAGAAGTTGGGTTGAACCTAAGTATAGGTTAAGATTAGGTTCAACGTATGTTGAACCTAAAAAGGTTTAAGTTTGACTCAGGTTCATGTTGGGTTGAACTTAAGAATAGGTTAAGGTTAAGTTCAATTTATGTTGAACCTAAAAAGGTTTAGTTTGACTTAGGTTAAGGTTAGGTTCAATGTATGTTGAACCTAAAAAGGTTTAAATTTGACTCAAGTTCAAGTTGGGTTGAACCTAAGTATAGGTTAAGGTTAATTAAACCTAATTAGGATAAGGTTTAATTGATTAACTAGACTTAATTGTGGTTAACTTTAATTAGGCTAAGAATAATTAAACCTAATTTGGGTAAGGTTTAATTGATTAATTAGATTTAATTACGGTTCGGTCTAATTAGGTTAAGGTTAATTAAACCTAATTAAGGAAAGGTTTAATGGATTGATTAGACTTTATTATGGTTAAGTCTAACTAGGCTAAAGTTAATTAAACCTAAGTTGGGTAAGGTTTAATTGATTAATTAGACTTAATTGTGGTTAATTCTAATTAGATTATGGTTAATTAAACCTAATCTGGGTAAGGTTTAATTGATTAATTAGACATAATTGTTGTTAAGTCTAATTAAATTAGGGTTAATTAAACCTAATTTGGGTAAGTTTAATCGATTAATTAGACTTAATTGTGATTAAGTCTAATTAGGTAAAGGTTAATTAAACCTAATTTGGGTAAGATTTAAATGAGTTTAATTAGACTTAATTAAGTTTAATTCAAATTAGATTAGAGTTTATTAAAACTAATTTGGGTAAAGTTTGATTGATTAATTAGACTTAATTAGGGTTAGGTATAATTAGGGTTTATTAAGTTAAACCTAATGTGATTAAGGCTTAACTTGATTTAATTAAGTATAATTGATGTCTTAGACCTAATTAGGGTTTATTAAGTTAAACATAATGTGGTTAAGGCCTTACTTGATTTAATTAGGTCCAATTGATGTCTTAGAACTAATTAGGGTTTTTTAAGTTAAACATAATATGGTTAAGGCCTAACTTGATTTAATTAGGTCTAATTGATGTCTTAGACTTAAATTGGGTTTTTTAAGTGATGTGTAACATAGCCTAAAGGGACTACATATATACTTTCAAATGCAAGAATTTGATACCAATGCTAGAAGATTTAATCACTGACAGCGGTGCCAAACACTTGATGTGATTTTACTTATGAAAGAGTTTATGACTTTATATTTAGATTATAATTTGTAAAATTCACAATTACAAACGCAAGTATACGTATCGTATCAAGTAATATAGAGCTCTAGTGGAGTCCTGGTTATCGATCCCATATGGAAGATTTTTAGAATATTAAGTAATATTTTTAGATTTTTCAAATTTAAAATAATTTTTCTTATTTTTATTTCTTTTTAAAGTTTAGATTTTAGAATTAATGAAATTTATACTAAATGTAAGTAAGCAATACAAAAATAAATATTAATGCGGTATAAATAAAACAAATTTCTCCTTTTCAACTAATCCAAGATTTTTAGAATAATTACCATTTTTGGAGAATTTAGATTATGGTATTGTGCCAAATAGAAGCATTCCTATTCTTTACCCTTTGGTCCAGGCATAAAGAACATCAACTAATCTATAGATCGGTTCAGGATATTTTATTGGTAGAATAGGTTTATCTAGGCTCACACTACTAGATGTCCAAGGTTGGTGGCTATGGTTGGCCCTACCAGTGATCCGTTCCCTATCTATAAACCAAATTATTAGAATTTTATCTGTCACTCTAAAAACTAATGAATTCTACGCCCAATAAATCATATCTTCATATTTATTTGCACTTCACCTTGAATAACCTGCATATAACCTGCGATTACCTAAGGATTCATGTGATATCTACTAGTTAAGAACTCATCTCCGGATAGGTCTCAAAATTCTTCAACAAGTTCTAACAATCTAAATGGTCAGTTTTAAAAGTAAACTAAGATCAGGTATTAATATCATCGAAATTTTTATAGATATTTTAAGTTAAATTCTCTACCAAAGTTTAATTATTTTATTATCTTTTCATAGTTGAAAGGAGAAAGAAATCTAACTACTCAAAACACATTGAATTCACACAACAAAACATATTTATAAAACTTTGAACCAAGTTACAAATACTTATCTGGAATGATCCTTCAAGTGATGCGCTGACTCCTACTGACTTCAATGCAATGATGAAAGACTTCAACAGCAACAACACTAATAATCTCACACTTAACACTCAAAATAAACTCAGTAAATAATAAAGAAGGTGGCTACCTAAAATAATTGGATGGAATATAGTGCTTGGGGACTAAAGATGCAAGAAGGGGTGAAAGAGACTATAAGGTGTGATTTTCTCTGTAGAATAGGCTCCTTTGTTTAGAGCTCTGAATTTGACCAGGGGTTACTTAAGGCACCTCTTCAAAATTCATCCAAATACAATGTATCTTCAAGAAGGTAACTGTCGTACCTAGGCGTCGGACTCTTTGACCAGGTCTTCGCACCTCTTCACTTTGGGTCACACCTCTTCGAGATTAAAATTGTTTCCCTGTGTCCAGATGCATTGTATCACATGTCCTATATATTTCGAGTAACTTTCAGTCTTCTAGAAGCTCCAATAATCGCTTAACACCATCAAAATAACTACCCAAAGTCGTCAAAAATCTTGTCTGCGACTGTATCGAACTGGCGCTTAGGCGCCGGATTCTGGCGCCTAGGCGCGAGGCCTATAATTTTGACAACTTTACTCTTTTAGCTCCATTTTTGCTCCTTTTTCCTTCTTGAACTCTTTTTTATCACCTACATCCAAAAACATAAAAATACCTTTCATTAAAGCATAATATCCTTAAGAATTGAATCATAAATAAGGCATAAAAATGGGTATTTTTAAAGTAGATCAAATTCCCCTAAACTTAAACATTACTTGTCCTCAAGTAACCCTTTTAATTACATAAAATATATAACATTTGGAATGAAGTTTAAATATTTAAGATTCCTTGTAATTTTTGGTTTTATAAATGCTTTAGCAAATCATTAACCAAATTTCACTTATTAAGGTTAATTTTAAGAATTTAAAGAATACTTAACTACCAAATCATAAGACTTTAAAATTTTCATTTATTTCAAGAATAATTGTAATTTATTATATTAAGGTCTCATAGAATACTTACAAGAAAAAGACTTTCATGAAACATTTTTCTAATAAAATATTAAGTTAAAAAAATGTAATCAGTTTTGTTTTATAAGATAATTCAAGTGAAGCCAATTTTTTATTAGGCATTTCCTCAAGCTTCTCCTCACTTCTCTCTCTTTTTTTTATTTTTATTTAGAACATGCTAAATTACTAACTAAAAAGTAGGCTGAAATGGAAATAAACATACATCGTAGAAAATAAAAATTCATCTATATTTTAGTCTTTAACACATATTATAGCAGATGCTCTATAACAATGTCAATATCAAAAGTTCACACAAAATTACTTAAGCAAATCGACATTAACAAACAACAATGCAATCACACTAATCAGTACTAACAAACAATAAATAAACTAAAAACAGAATCACACATCTCAAGAGGTGAATCTGGCTACTAATCACTGTCTGTAGACTTGTCATCATCATCTTCAAAAGAAAATTCCATATCCTTTGGATCAACATATGGTGAAAATCTAGGATAGGTAGGAAACTAAACTTCATGCTCACCCTTCAAGAATCTAACTAAAGAATCAGAATACTCAGCATCATGCTCACTCTTCCCTTGGGTATACTCAGAAAAATGATCGATCTTCTTATCGATCGTATGTACTCTACAATGAGTTAGAAATAACTCATTCTACTGCTCCATAAACTGATCATGCATGGACTCCCATAAACGAGATGGTGGCTCAGCAGTTGAAGTAGAAGGTCTAGAAGTAGAAGCTCTACCAGAAGCAGGTAATAAACAAGAAGGTGTAGTAGAACTCTTACCTTGAAGTTGATCATAGATACTGATGCTTTCTCTTCCTATGGGCTTTGTAGACTTGAGCTTTTCCTCAGAAAGCTCAGCAACTACTCCAGTACTTTCACACAGAGAATATATCAAAGATGGAAATCCAAGTCCAACAGAAGTGCTAGAGCGAGCAGTCGCCTCTACAAAATCATAAATGATACTTCTTACATCAATCGGCTTCTTCTCTTGTATGCAATAGTTAAGAATAGCTCTATCCTTGGTAACCTCGCTCAAATGATTGGATGGAAGGAGACGAGCAGAAATAAAGTAGTGTCATGCCTTTGAAACACCATTATGCTTAGAAGATGAAAAATTTACCCTTTTTCCATTCTGGATCTTCCATGCTCCAGTACCATCAGTCAGGTAAGTAATAATCATATCCAAATCTCCCCAGATGGAGATAATCTAGAGTAATAACACCCTATGTTTAGCGGCAGGCCATAAAAAATGTTGATAAATTCAGGAGTGAATCCTACTCTAACTCCTCTGACGAAAATCTTGTACTCTTCAGCATCAATGAAATTGGCATAAAATTCCCTAACTATAGGGATAACAACAACAGCAGTAAAATAGCAAAATCGTTGCCAGTTGAGTGCAACGATCGTTTCCTCAATTCTTCCTCCCAGATTGTAAAAACTTCACTTCGAGATAAACTTTCGAGTCGTAGCAAAATCATTAAATCGGAAATGTGCAACTGCAGTGACAAACTTGCTACGATCAAAATTTTCTCGTTCCTTTCCTCGCTTAGATTTGGGTGTCATCTAAAGGTGAAATATAAACTCAAAGTAAATTCATAGGATCACATATAATATATTAATTTAAGCTTCTTAAACTTTAAAGAGCTTGAAAATCCATGGATTTAACTCTAAAATTCAAAATTTTGGTTTTCTTCAATGTGAGCAAAATCCATGATGTAAATCGAATATAATTGGTTTAGAATGTATATCTGACCTTAAGATGAAGAAATCGAGTGATTTCAAGCTCAAAAACTTAAAAAATCTGGCCTCAAATGGGATCTCAAGGGTCTCTTTTCATGAAAACTAGAGGAAAGGGAAGCTTAGGCATCAAAAATTGTGTGGGGGTGTTTAAGAAGATGAAGTTTTGGGTTCAGGCCGAACCGGCGCCTAGGCGCCAGACTCGCCTTTCCAAAATTTTAATTTAAATTTTTTATATTTTTCATAAAATCTTGTCAAATTTGACTCCTAATTACTCTTATAAGAGTATTAATCCAATCTATATCCTCCAAACATTTCAATAATCAATTTAAAATAATAACTAAGATCCACATTTCAAACAAGAGATTTAACTAAACTCTTCAAATTTAATTCATAATTTCCATTCCAAACTTAATAAATTCTAGAATAAGACTATATCATGGTTCATCATTCTATAAACAACACAAACAACACAAATGTAAAGCAAATTCCAAATCCAAGAACACACATAGAATAATAAAGCAAACACACACAAATTAAATAATTAACACACTAGAACTTGACTCAATCACACCTATAACACATAAGAAATCTATTCAACAACGATCTTCAATTACCATCTCTTTCGCAATGAAGTTCGCTAGGACTAAATGGATAGAAAACCAACGCCCTTGCAAATTCCAAAGCCGCCTTTTCATCGATCCACTTGTTCTTCTCGTACATTGCTACTTAAGCATCTTGATAGGCCGCCATATGATCAAATTGAAGTTTTGATTGCCATTCCACATGCTCAATTTGATGATACATTTCATGTAAGTGATTCCCAATGCTTTGAAGTTCCGCTTCAATCTTTTCCAGACGACTAAACAATTTCTCCATACTAACAACAATAAAACCATTAAAATAAGGTTGAGGATCTTTGGGAGATTTGTATCTTACCTCATTTCCATGATTTCCTCTATCCATTGCTTCCAAACTCCTCTTAACTCCTCCAAAATAGATTGCTCTAGTTGAAATTAAGGTTTCTATGTGATTGGGGACGAAGATAGGTCAATTTATAGGGAGATTTAGTGTTAAAAACTGAAGAATTTTGGTTTTTACATGATCTGTAACCGTGGCGCTTAAGCGCCGGAATCTAGCGCCTAGGCGCCGGATCATCGATGCGCACAGGTTATCATGGCACTTAGGCGTCGGAAGCTCGATCGACTCTGATTGACCTATTGTCAAATTTTCAAATTTTTGGTCTTAAAAAAGGTTTAGTAAAAGGGTGTGATCCACATACAAACACGATAATAATAAATTCAAATCACAAACAATCACAATGATAACAAAATGGGTTGCCTCCCGCAAAGCGCTTGGTTTAACGTTGTCAGTCCGACCTAATTAGTTAAATTAATCGGGTAGACTTAGTTCGTAAGCCTCTTTGTAATTTGGTTTCATTTATCCTATATAAGGCTTCAGTCTTAATCCGTTAACTTTAAATACTTTTTCAGTTTTGGGATCTTTAATATCCACAGCTCCATAAGGGTACACTTTCTTAATTATAAATGGTCCCATCCATTTAGATTTTAATTTTCTAGGAAAAAGTTTTAAACGAGCATTGAATAATAACACTTCTTGTCCAGGCTCAAACATTTTCCATGAAATTTTTTTGTCATGCAATTTCTTCATTCTTTCCTTATAAATCTTTACATTGTTATAAGACTCATTTCTTATTTCTTCCATCTCATTTAGTTGTAATAATCATTTCTCTCCTGTAGCATTCAAATTGTAATTGAACTCCTTTATCGCCCAATAAGTTTTATGTTCCAGTTCAACAGGTAAGTGACATTATTTACCATAAACTAACCGATAAGGTGACATTTCGATATGTGTCTTATAAGCTGTTTTATAAGCCCATAATGCAAAATCAAGTTTATCAACCCAGTCAGTTCTTTTAGGATTAACAGTCTTCTCTAATATTCTTTTAATTTCTATGTTTGATACTTCAGCCATTCCACTTGTTTGCGGGTGATAAGCAGTTGCAATTCTATGTTTAATTCCGAATTTTTCTAATAACAATTGAATTCTTATATTTCTGAAATGACTTCCCCCATCTGTGATAAATACCCTGGGCATTCTAAATCTTGTAAAAATCATCTTCTTTAAAAACTTCTAAACACTTTTGGAATCACAGTTAGGTAAAACTACAGCTTCGATCCACTTTGAAACATAATCAACTGCTAAAAAAATATAAATATTTCCAGATGATGGCATGAAAGGTCCCATAAAGTCTAAACCCCATACATCAAAAATTTTAATTTCTAATATAAAGTTTAGAGGCATTTAATCTTTTCTGGATATATTTCTCATTCTTTGACATCGATCACAAGTTTTCACAAAATTTCCAACATCTTTGAATAAAGTAAGCCAATAAAATCCAGAATTTAAAATTTTAAATGTTGTTTTCTCCACTCCAAAGTGTCCTCCAAATTCAGAATCGTGACATTTTTGAATAATTGCAAAAGTTTCTTCATAAGGTAAACGTCTTCGAATCACATAATCTCTTCCTATTTTAAATAAATGAGGATCTTCCCAAATATATGATTTACAATCATTCTTGAATTTCTTAATGTATTTGCTATTCAACCCATATGGTAAAATATTGCTAACAAAATAGTTAACTATATCTGCATACCAAGACATTTGTAATCATTGAATAACATATAATTGTTCATCCGGGAATTTCTCATTTATATTTTCTTCATAAATCTTCTCATTATTATTTTTTATTCTTGATAAATCATCAGCAATTTGGTTGTCAGTTTCTTTTATGTTCACAATTTCAAAGTCAAATTCTTGTAAAAATAAAACCCATCTGATCAATCTAGGTATAGCATCTTTCTCATATATTAAATACTTAATAGCAGAATGATCAGTATGTACGATACATTTTATTCCAAGAATAATTAGGTTCAATCTTCTTTGAGGTTCAATAGTGGGTTTACAATTTTCTTCCATTAAAATCCTATGCATAAAGATTGAAGGACTTATTCCTTTTATATCTGCAATAGTCCAACCAAAAGCTTTCTTATAATTCTCAAAACTCCTATTAATTTTTCTTCTTGATCTTTGCTTAGTTCTGAAGATATAATTACACGTAAAGTTAATGAATTTCCAAGAAATGCATACTTTAAATGTGCTGGTAATATTTTTAATTCCAGTTCAGGGGCTTTTTCAATTGAGGGTAAAAGTATATCATTTTTAGTTGTATCTAAAATTTCCCAGTTTTCATGAATATAATGAGTTTATTTAGATAATTTTTCTTCATTTATTTTTTCAATTTCTTCAGTTAATGACTCATTATATAATACAGATTCATCATTTTTATCTTCAGAAATGACCTTACATTTTTCTTGATAATGTTTTTCAATTATATAATAAAAAATATCAATTTGATAGCATTTTTCTTTATCAGGATACCTCATTGATTTCAGAACATTAAATGTTATCTCTTGATCATTAACTCTCATTATTAATTCTCCTTTTTACAAGTCAATCATAGCACGTCCGGTACCTAGAAAAGGTCTCCCAAAAATAATAGGTATTTCTTTATCTTCTTCCATATCCAGTACAATGAAATCCACAGGAAAGATAAATTTATCTACCTTAACAAGAACATCCTCTATAAATCCTTTAGGATAAGTGATAGATCGATTAGCTAATCGAAGGGTTACGGTGCGAAATTCTCCTAATCAAACCTTCGAAAGATTGAAAATGGCATGAGATTAATACTAGCTCCTAAATCACATAAGGCTTTCACAAAATTTTCTCTAATAGACATGGTATAGTGAAACTTCAGATCTTTAAGTTTCGAGGTAGTTTCTTTTGAATTATTGCACTACATTCTTCACTTAATGCAACGGTTTCATAAGCTTAAACTTTTTCTTACTTAAAATATCCTTCATAAATTTTGCATAGTTTGGCATTTGTTCCAACGCTTCAGCAAAAGTAATGTTCATTTTACATTTCTTAAAAATCTTAAAGAACTTAGAAAATTGATGATCAAGCTTCTGTTGTTTTAATCTTTGAGGAAAAGGTGGTGGTGGTCTTTCAACTTCCACTTCAACAAGAATTACAGCCTGATCTTTACTTGGAGAAAGAGTATCTTTAGGTTTTTCAATTTCTTCTACCTCTCTCTCTTTTCAATTTCATTCCGAATTTTCTCTTTTAATTCCTTTCCACTTCTAAGTTGTATAACTTTTGCTTGTTCATGTTCTTTCCCAGTTTCTTTAGGATTAATTTCATCATTGTTAGGTAGTGTTCCTTGAGGTCTATAATTAATAAAATTAGCAATTTGACCCATCTGATTCTCAATATTACGAATAGCAGTGTTTTGACTTTATAGCTGATTACTTAGTTGCAAGATTAATTCTTCTATAGATAAATTTTTATCGCCGATTATTAAAACCAGGAGGGTAAGTTGGTCTAAAGTTTGAATTTCCTTGATTGTTCCAATTTGGATTAACTTGATTATTACTCCATTTTTTATGTACATTATTCCAATTAAAATTAGGACGATTTTTTCAACTAGGATTATAATAATTAGAATAAAGGTTATTAGTTTTACTAGCAATAGCTTGCAAAATTTCTATTGTTTGAGAATCATCAGTATTTACAGAATTATTATTACTTACATGTGATATATTAATAGAAAAATTATCAAATTTCTTAGATATCGTAGCCACTTTTGAAGCTAAAATAGAAAAGGCTTCATTATCTTAAATACTTGCTATTCTTTTAGAAAGAACCCTTTCAGAAGGCCATTGAAAATTATTATTAGTCATTTCTTCAATTAAGGTATAAGCTTCTTCAAATGTCTTAGCCATCAAAGAGCCACCAGCAGTAGCATCAATAATAGATCTAAGTGATCCAATAAGTCAATTATAAAATGTTTGAATAATTAACCAATCTGGCAAAGCATGATGAGGACATTTTCTTTATAATTCTTTAAATCTTTCCCAATCTTCATAAATTGTTTCTCCATCAAATTGTGTAAAAGAAGTTATATCATTTCTTAATTTAGCAGTTTTAGAAGGAGAAAAATATTTAGCAAGGAATTTTTGTGTCATATCTACCCATGTTTTAATAGAATAAGTTGCTAATGAATTAAGCCACATCTTTTCTTTATCTTTTAAGGAAAAAGGAAAGAATCTAAGCCTAATAACATCATCAGAAACATTATTATATTTAAAGGTAGCACAAAGTTCTAAAAATCTAGCAAGGTGTAAATTTGGATCCTCGTTAGGTGTTCCTCCAAATTGATTATTTTGAACCATTTGAATAATAGAAGGTTTAAGCTCAAAATAATTAACATCTACAGCTGGCATTTGAATACTAATATGAAGTTCATCAGCTGTAGGATTTGCATAATCCCTTAATGGTTTATAAATATTTTGTTCATTAATTTCTATTGGATTTTGATTATTGTTATGTAAGTTAGCCATTTCCTGATATTTTTGAATTTGTTTTCCTTCTTTTCCTTTTTAAATTCTTTTAATTTTTCTTTCTAATTTAGAATCAAAAGGTAATAATCCTTGTGATCCAGAACTACGCATAAAATTAAAATCTTTTTGGAATTTTTATTTTTATATATATTATTATTTTTATATTTTTGGTATTTTAAAAGAAATAAAGTGTATAAATTTAATTTGAAAAATGTCTTTTTAACTTTCTTACTTATTTTCCTAATCTTCCCCGGCAACGGCGCCAAAAACTTGATGCGTGACTTAGCCTAAAGGGACTATATATATATACTTTCAAATGCAAGAATTTGATACCACTGCTAGAAGATTTAATCACTGACAGCGGTGCCAAACACTTGATGTGATTTTACTTATGAAAGAGTTTATGAATTTATATTTAGATTATAATTTGTAAAAGTCACAATTACAAACACAAGTATATGTATCGTATCAAGTAATACAGGGCTCTAGTGGAGTCCTGGTTATCGATCCCACAGAGAAGATTTTTAGAATATTAAGTAATAATTTTAGATTTTTCAAACTAAAAATAATTTTTCTTATTTTAATTTCTTTTAAAGTTTAGATTTTAGATTTAATGAAATTTATACTAAATGTAAATAAGCAATACTAAAATAAATATTAATGCAGGTATAAATAAAACAACTTTCTCCTTTTCAACTAATCCAAGATTTTTAGAATAATTACCATTTGTGGAGAATTTAGATTATGGTATTGTGCCAAATAGAAGCATTCCTATTCTTTACCCTTTGGTCCAGGCATAAAGAACATTAAATAATCTATAGATCGGTTCAAGATGTTTTATTAGTAGAATGGGTTAATATAGGCTCACACTACTAGATGTCCAAGGGTGGCTATGGTCGGCCCTATCAGTGACTGTTCCCTATCTATAAACCAAATTATTAGAATTTTGTCTGTCACTCTAAAAACTAATGAATTCTACACCCAATAAATTATATCTTCCTATTTATTTGTACTTCACCTTAAATAACCCACGTATAGCCTGCGATTACCTAAGGATTCATGTGATATCTACTAGTTAAAAACTCATCTCCAGATAGGTCTCAGAATTCTTCAATAGGTTTTAACAATTTAAATGGCCAGTTTAAAAAATAAACTAAGATCAGATATTAATATCATCACAAATTTTATAGATATTTTAAGTAAATTCTCTAACAAAGTTTAATTAATTTATTTTCTTTTCATATTTGAAAGGAGAAAGAAATCTAACTGCTTAGAACACATTGAATTCACACAATAACACATATTTATAAAACTTTGAACCAAGTTACAAATACTTATCTGGAATGATCCTTCAAGTGATTCGCTGACTCCTACTGACTTCAATGCAATGATTAAAAGACATCAACAGCAACAACACTAATAATCTCACACTTAGCACTCAAAATAAACTCACTAAATAATAAAGAAGGTGGCTCCTTAAAATAATTGGATGGAATATAGTGCTTGGGGACTAAAGATGCAAGAAGGAGGCTATAGGGTACGATTTTCTCTGTAGAATGGGCTCCTATTTATAGAGCGATGAATTTGACCAGGGGTTGCTTAAGGCACCTCTTCAAAATTCATCTAAACACAATGTATCTTCGAGAAGGTAAATGTCGCTACTAGGCGCCGGAATCTGGCGCCAAGGCGCCGAACTCTTTGACCAGGTCTTCACACCTCTTCACTTTGGGTCGCACCTCTTTACGATTAAAACCATTTCACTGTGTCTAGATACATTGTATCACATGTCTTATATATTAGAAGTAACTTTCTATCTTCTAGAAGATCCAACAACTGCTTAACACCGTCAAAATAACTGCCAAAGTGGTCAAAAATCTTGTCTGCGACTGTATCGAACTGGCGCTTAGGCGCCGGATTCTGGTGCTAGGCCTATAATTTCGACAACTTGGCTCTTTTAGCTCTATTTTTGCTCTTTTTTGCTCCTTTTTCCTTCTTTAACTCTTTCTTTATCACCTACATCCAAAAACATAAAAATACCTTTCATTAAAGCATAATATCCTTAAGAATTGAATCATAAATAAGGCATAAAAATAGGTATTTTTAAAGTGGATCATTAAGTTAAACCTAATGTGATTTAGGCTTAACTTGATTGAATTAGGTCTAATTGGTGTCTTAGTCCTTGGTATAAGGGTTTATTAAGTTAAACCTAATTTATTTAATGCCTAACTTGATTCATATAGGTATAATTGATGTCTTAGACCTAATTAGGGTTTGTTAAGTTAAACCTAATGTGATTAAGGCTTAACTTAATTTAATTAGGTCTAATTGTTGTCTTAGACCTAATTAAAGTTTGGTTTGAGTCTATTTGAAGTTAGGCTCATAATTGACTTAGTCCAAAGTGGAATAGACTAACTATTGTGAAAATTTATGTCTTAAAAGATTTTTAGGGTTTTAAATATTAATTCATAATTAATAATTTTAACCCTAAAACAAAAATGTCATTTTAAATTTTCAATAGGCAAAGATTTGTCCTTTTAGTGTTTGAGTCTATCACCCTAAGGTACTTATTTCCAATTTAATTTCTTAATTTTTGATTTTCTTATAATAATTATTAAAAATAATTACAAAGTTTAATAGAAATTAAGAAATCATATCCTAGGAAGTTTTACCAGCTTTAGAAAATCATGGGATGTTCATAAGTACTTAAAGGTTGATCCCAAAAATTTTTATATTTTTCTAATTTATAAGTAAATTTTAATAATTAAATTACTCCATAGAGTATTTAATTAATTAAAAATTAAATATAACTTCTTAATTCATAATTTCATTTCCACCTTATTCCTCTCATTGTCTTCAGTTCAGGGGTATTTTTATTATATTTTTGTGATATTTATTTATTAAGATATGATTTTTATTTAATTTAAGGTTAATCTGGATTTAATTAAATCCTTATTAACCCAAAATTATCAGTGGAGGCCACGTGTCCTCGGATGTGTCGAAGCGCGGCTGATTAGCTGTAGGATTCAGAACAGCGGATTAGTTGGGATTAAATCAGAGCCGTTCATTTCCAAAACACATAAATCGACGACATCCGTTCATCTTCTTCCTCTGGTCTAAATTCACAAGCCGTCCATGGTTTAGGGACAAGATCTCGCTTGATTCTTGATGGATTCAAGTGATTTTTGTTTTTATAACTTCATATGAAGATGAAGAACCCATCCATACGTTGATGTTAGGTTTGTGAATTGGATTGTTTTACAAAGTATCAAACCCAAGCTCGACTTTAGTCCAAAGAACCATACCTTGGCCCGAGTGGATGAAACTTTGATTGGATTGCTTCTACAACTTCGCCTTAACCTCAAACAGCTTGTCCCTAACTCAATTTAAGGTGAAACTAGGGCTAGATATGAGTTTGAATAAATGGTGTCACGCCTTAGAAAATAAAATTGGAACAATGGGTTAAAGCCTATTGGAAGGGACAATTTTGATTGGGCTTGTCTTCATAAGGCTCTAGGAAGCTTTTAGAGGAGTTAATTTAAAGTTTTGAGAAATTTCATTTCAAACCCAAAAATTATCCTGTTTCGGATAGAGAAATTAGGGCAAACCAGTTGGTTTCAAGACCTAATTCTATGGGGGATCAGTTGCTTAGGACCTAGGGAAGAACTTTGATGTTCAAAGTTTTTAAAATTGGGTAGTGTAAATGGGTATTTTCTCTTGGGTGAAGCTCTCATATTTAGCCTTATTTATAGCCATGGAGGCCATGTCCAAGCTTAGGCTGGCTTGGGTTCACTTTGAGAAGGTTCTATCATGCTAATAATGTCTGTGGATAAGTCTCTTGACTGAGAATTATCATATTTGAGTATCCCCAAGCATATCTATATCAAGTTTACCCATGGTGGAATTTTAACCCAATTCATTGGCTTCCTCCCATTGGATGCTCTATGAGGTGCTTTGGCCTCTCTTGGTTGAGCTGAATCAGCCTTCCCCATGTGTATTCACAAAGCTATTCAATAGGGTGAAGAGAGAATGACACATAGGATCCCCTTGTATTGTCTCAATTAGAAGCTATGATGGGTTCTCCATTTAATGAAATGGATTTGGCTCATGTCCATTGGATGGGAATGAGGTGTATGGCGACTCACAATTGAGTAAGTTAATCTTCATCCACATAAGTTAACATATCATACGTGGCTTTGTGAAAGCATGACACATAAACCTCTATTTTAACTTGATTTTCAAATTCAATGTTTATGAGCTCATCTAATGATGAAAAGATGATTTAAGCAATGCTTTTCTCCATTGGGTGGCTTGCAAGGTGAGTAACGACTCATCTATAATTTCCTTAAGCAAGTCATAAAGGGATGACACCTCTTTTACCCGTTCATGATGGTGTCATGATGAGCTTTAACCTAGGTTAACCGTGGTAGCTCATAGTTTTTCATATGGGTTGTGGTATGTTATGAGAGGTCCTATGGGTCATGGGTGACCCATTAGTGATTTCTTATGTATTGAATTTAGGATTTAGACATAAAATATGATTTTAGTATTTTCATGGATTTGTTTTGCCATGAACTTAAACCATACTTTTTAAATTTAAATCTTATGTCTTATGATCCTTAATTTTACTCTTCTTTAATTAATTAAATGATTAATTAATTAAGAGAATAAAACATTTTGATGAAAATATCAAATTTAAATTAAAATGATAAATTTGACCAAATTTGACCAAGGTTGACTTGGTGGAACATGTTTGACCAATATTGACCATTGTAGGTCAAGGTTAATCATGGTTGACCAGTTCAGGTCCAGGGTTGACCCAGGTGATTTTGTTAACCTTGTCATGGTTAATTTAGTCATAGGGACATTAATTTTGGTAATGAAACCTAGGTTTGACTAGGGTTAACCAAATGATTAAGTTTGATCATTTTAATGTCTTAAATTGATCAAATGAATCATATTTAACCAATTTGGTGTTTAGGTTGATCTAGTGGTTAATGAGGTAGTCATTGGGTTAATGTGGTGGTCATTAGTTCATGGATTGACCATTTTTACCTAATTTGACCATTTGGGTCAAGGGTTGACCAATTTGTTCAATGGAAAGGTCATTGGGTCATGGATTGACCATTTTGACCTAATTTGACCATTTGGATCAAGGACCAGTTTGGTCAACGTGCTAGTCATTTGGTCATGGATTGACCATTTTGACATAATTTGACCATTTGGGTAAAAGGTTGACCAGTTTGGTCAATGGGGTGGTCATTGGGTCATGGATTGACCATTTTGACCTAATTTGATCATTTGGGTCAAGGGTTGACCAGTTTGGTCAATGTGGTGGTCATTGAGTCATGGATTGACTATTTTGACCTAATTTGACCATTTGGGTCAAGGGTTAACCAGTTTGGTCAATAGATTATCAGATCATTGTTGATTTGATCATTTTTAGGATGTCATTAAGATTTGGGTTTAAAAGGCTTCATTAGGATTTTACCCTAGATATTAGGGTTTAGTGACCATTAGTGAGATTTAGGAGGTCAATATTGGTAGACTTCCTTTCTCAAGATGATTTATAAACAATCCTGACAAAAGTGAGGTCGACAACTACCACTTACATTTCCTTGTTCTATTGTATTCTTTTTTATCAGCACTTATCTTTCTTCTTTAAGTTTCTTAATATCTAAAGATCATTTACATGATCTGAAATAATAAGATTACTTGAAGATTATAGTGATATGATAGATAAACATAGTGGCGACTCCAAAACAAAAATAATGACATTTAGACATCCACACCGACACAATGAATCAAATTGATCGGCGATGTCAGTGGCGACGTGCCGGTCCCTGAAACGCCATAAAAAATGCTACTGATTTTCCTCTTACCATCACCTGATCATCATCTGCTTCAAGGAGATTGGCATAGAACTCATGAACTACAGAAATCACAGTAGTAGTAGAAAAAAACAGAATCGATCCCACTTTCGGTGGACAATTAAGTCTTCCACTTCTTCGCCCGGATTCTTGAAACAACGCTCATGAATTAATTACCTAGACTACATCACATCAGTGTATCTATCCGAAGTTTTTTAACTTACTAACTTGCTTGAATCAAAAGTAGTGTTCCCCTTACTTCTCTTCATCCTTGGTGTCATTTCTAAAAATCACATAAAATTCACAATAAATTCCAAAATCAACCCTAACTCACTAGATCTAACTTCTAAAAGCTTAAACTCACTTTTCCATGTAAAATCCATCAATTTTCATCAAATTTTCACCATGAATAGTAAATTTCAAATTTTCCATAATGCACTCCAAATTTATGGTGAAAATAAAAAATATTTACATAAAAGAGAAGCTCTAACCTTGAGAAGAATAAATCTAGCAAATTTGGCTCAAATCCACCAAGTTTTCTTCACTTTTGGGCATGCCTTAAGTCAAAAATTGCAAAATCCTGAAGAAGAAGAAGTCTCTTGGGGTACAAATAGTGGTTTTCAGCTCAAATTTCTACTTAAAACTGTTTGCTAACTGGTTTTCATGAACCGACACTTAAGAGCGACTCGTTCGATGCTTAGGTACCTATCTCTCCAGTTTATTTGCGCTTAAGCGTGGGGTATTAACACTTAGGTACCAGTGCACAATTTTTTATATATTCAAATTTTTATTTAAATGTACATCTTCCTAAATCAACCACCCCCAAATGGACTTTATAAATCCTAATAACAATTTCTTCCCCTTTCATTCTCCTCTTTCTATAAATTCTCAATTTTCCATAACTTAGATTCGATCACAAAAACACAAAATTTTCACACACAAAAAATACTTTCATTCACATATTCAACAAATACAAACACAATTTATCATCTAATCTCCATTCCAAAAGATTTTTGATGAGATGCGTCTAAATACATCACAACGCAAGACAAATTCAACATCAAACACTTACAAGAAATAAACAATAACAACAAACAAACCAACTAGACTCTCGAACTTAATTCCATTATCCATTAGGTGGAACATATCTCTGGCATTCATTTGCTCCTTCTGAACTATTTGGCACATAGATTTGATATAACGAATGATGATTAATAACTCTTTTTGAATACTCTTCAATCCACTTGTTTTTTAGATACATCATCTTGTCCGCTTCTTCAATATAACTTATATGATTGAATTGTATTTTGAGTTACCATCCAATATGTGCTAAGTTTGCATTAGTTTCATTTACCTTTTCCTAAATTAAAGCCACATCAGCCTCAATTTTTTCAATATTCTGCACTATTCCTTTTATAATGACGGCTAGGAATCCATTGTATAACTCTTGCGCAGTTTAACTTACAAACTTCTTCTTGATGGCCTCATCCTTTTTCTTCGATTCATTCTCTTAAGAAGAAATTTTTGCTCACTTAATCACCTCTTTCAACTCAAATCTCTCTTCACATAGACTTTAGAATGAGAATTTGGAGAGGGGCAAAAATTCTCTTCATTTTCATGCCATTTATAGACTTTAGAGGAGCCTATACCCACTTTCCACGTTTAAAAAACCTCCAAATAACATTCAATACCACTCTACTACATTTAATTTTCTAGAACATTATTTAGGAACTTTTTTTAACTCTTGTGCTTAAGCACCAAATTTGGACGCTTAAGCTCCAATTCTCATTTTAGCACAGGTCAGCTTAACGTCCAAAAACGCATTCCAACACGTCTGAGACATCAATAAAAGTCTTAAAATTATCACAACATATTCAAATTACTACCACAATTCTATAAAATAAGCATAACCACATAATATTAAAAACAAAACCACATCGATAACTATGGGTTGCCTCCTACAGAGCGCTTAGTTTTACGTCGTCAGCCCGATGTACTTGATACACAAAATATATAGTATTTTTATACACATTTTTATACCTATTTTTTATGATAATGCACTTTAATGGAAGGTATTTTGTGTATTTTTCTTGCAGATATGATTAAATGGATGAATGTGATGAAAGAATTGAAAAAGGATCAAATTTGGAGCAAAATGAAGAAACGTACAAATTTGATCTATGGCGACTAAGCGCTCAAACCTGGCGCTTACGCGCCAGAGCCTCGTAGCTAAGCGTTGAGACCCCGCGCTAAACTGTGGCAGTTACTTTAGACAATTTAAATAATTTTTGCCTCCATTTTGAAGGGGTCTTTGAGGTATCCTTTAGTATAAATGTGGGCAACTTTCTATTGAAACCAAAATTAATTTAAATTACTCTTGAAAGGATGCAACTCTTAGAGTATTCATTGAATCTAGACATAATTTGAAGAGACATCAAAGCACCTATTAGAAAATTATAGAAAGAAGACTTGAAGATCAAAAGTTGGTAGTTGTTGGAGGGCGTCTGGTTTATGTTTAGTGTGTAGGATAGTTCTTCAAGTATCATGCCACCCCACCTCACCATTTCTACTTACTTTAGTTATATTGTAATAGAATTAGAAGAGAGCTTTGAGTTCCTTAGAGTTGGGTACCACCCTCAAAGGAAGATTCTAAGGAAAAGCAAAGTTTTCAAAGGAACTTCAAGAGTTTGTTGGAGAGAATTCTCAGATAAGTCTTTTTATTTGTTACTACATTTCGTTTTTAATTAATAGTTCTTATGTTTTCACTATTATTTCTACTTTTAAACCAAGTTGTGATTGTATTTTCTCCATGAATTCTGAGTATTTTTATTTATATTTTTCCTTAAAATGATGAAGTAATTAAGTTATGGATGGAAGTTGTGTGAAGTATAGAAAATTAATGTTGGAAGAAGTTGTGATGATTCAAAACCTTGCACTTCATTTACTTCTTGATTTAGCCAATTAAGATGTTAATATATGTTGTGAGAACATGTAAGAATCGGTATGGTATTAGTCAACAATTGGTAAGAATCACATGAGATTATATGGGTGAGAATGTAGTCCATATGGTTGAGTGCAAATAAATAGTGAGATATACTTTGATGGGTGTAGAATTATAAGACTTTAGTGATAGGCTAAAGCCCCTAATTCGATTTAATGTTTTATGTTTTGATACGTGATGTTAGCCCCCAGTTGGAAGGAGAAGAGGATACTCTAGAGTGAGAGCTAGTATCTTTCCTATCTAGCCCATCTTCAAGATTACTAAAACATTAGATTAACCTATGTTCTTTATAGCATCTCTAGTAATGGTAAAGAATATAATTGCTTCTATTTGGAACAAACATTTTAGATACTTCCACAATAAAATTCCATGACTTATTATTGATTCATAACAAGGAAAAAGATATTATATTTACATTTGCATCCATCTTACAAAAATCTAGTTAAATTTACATGTTTGCTTCCATTTCAAAATACAAAAATTACTAAAAAGAATCAAACTTTGTTTATTATCTTTAGTTTAAGTAAGATCGTTCTTAAAAATCAAAAAGTTATTTTTCTATTTTCTTTGTTAAGAATGCTTAACATTTTACCCTGTGGATTCGATTTCTCGGGGATTAACGTATACTTGAGTAGAATTCCATTTTATAATAATAACAATTAAACTCTCATTTGCATCGGTATCATGTTTTTGGAGTCGTTGCAAAGAAAGAGATATTATTAAAAGGAAGTATAAAGTATAAACTCATAAACGTGAGCATAAATATCAGGGATCAAGTATTTGGTGTTGTTGCCAGGGAGAAAAATAGTCAAAACAATATTTGAAGTAAATTTTTAGAAAAACTAATTTTTACTTTTTAAAGTCTTATTTAAACTTGTTAGATTTATTTTATGAAATTGTTGTTTTATTTTTATATAAGTCTTATTTTCATTTTATTTTGATTTGTAATAATGTATGCGTAGTTCAGGTTCTTAAGGAAATAATATTATTCAGAATCGTATGTTATCAGGAAATAATATTATCTTCTTATTTCTTGAATATTATTGTCTTTTTAGTCTAAATGTAGCACAAATATTATTTTATTTTGATTTGCCAAATGGTATATCCTCAAACAACATGAGAAACTTTGAATGCCATAAACAAGCCTAATAACCCATATTCCAATTATTATAACCCAGGTTGGAAGAACCATCCAAACCTTAACTGGAATAAAAAAAATTCGGGTGGTTGTTATCAATAATGGGGGAATAACCAAGCAAACCCATTGGGGAACTAGAACAACCAAGGTAATAATAATTATATACCTACTTATCCTCCAGGTTTTAACAGTACTTCATAATTTAAGAAGAAGTTTTCTATAGAAGAAGTGGTGTTACAAATGGGAAATCAATTGCAAAGTCAAGGAGCTACAATTATAAATATTGAGAATCAATTGGGACACATAGCCAATTCATTAAGTAATAGATCCCAAGGAAAACTTCCAAGTAATACAGAGATAAATCTAAGAGACAAGAGCAAGTAAAAGTCATTCGACTAAGAAGTGGAAGAGTGTTGGAAGGTTGAGTCCAAAAAGAGATTGAAGTAGAGAAAGAAGAGATTGAAGATCCAAAAGAGGATGCTCCAAAAGGTTTGGAAAGACCTATTTCTCCACTAAGAATTGATTTAGAAAAGCCACCACCTCCATTTCCTCAAAGACTTTGACAATAAAAGTTGGATAAGCAATTTTTAAAATTCTTAGAAATTTTTAAGAAACATACAATTAATACTCCATTTACTGAAGCCTAAGAACAAATGCCAAGCTATGTGAAGTTTATGAAGGATATCCTCAACAGAAAAAGAAAGTTTGAAGATAATGAGATTGTTGCACTTAGTGAAGAGTGCAGTGCTATACTTTAGAAGAAATTTCTTTAAAAGCTTAAAGATCTTGATAACATCATAATTCCATGTACAATCGGAGATAGATTTTATAGAAAAGCTTTATGTGATTTAGGTGCAAGCATTAACCTTATGCCATTATCTATATTTTAAAAACTAGGATTAGAAGAAATAACCTCGACTACTTTAACTTTGCAGTTAGCAGATCATTCAATAACACATCCTAAAGGAGTTATAAAAGATGTTTTAGTAAACATAGATCAATTTATCTTTTCTATTAATTTCATTGTGTTAGATATGGAGAAAGATAAAGAGATGCCTATTATTTTGGGGATACCTTTCCTAGTTACCGGAAGAGCAATGATAGATGTGCAGAAAGGGGAATGAACTATGAGCCTCAATGATCAAACTGTTACATTTAATATTTCAAAATCAATGAAATATCCTGCAAAAGGTAAAGATGATGAATGTTATAGGATGGATGTTATAACATATCTGAGTGAATTCCATTTTAAAGCAAATTATGAAGAAAAATCTTAAAGTGAAAAGTTGGAACACAAGCAAGAAGAGGAAGTATAATATTCTGATGATTTTTATGAGGAAGATTTAAATTATGTTAGAGAAAATTTAGAAGTTTTGGACATGAAAAAGAAAGATGAATACTCCATCAATTGAAAAACCTACTAAACTTGAATTAAAGTTACTTCCTACATATTTAAAATATGTTTTTTTAGGTGATTCCTCAACTTTGTCAGTTATAATTGTTTCAAAATTAACTCTAGTAGAAGAAAAGAGTTTGCTTGAAATTTTAAAGAAATATAAGAAAACCTTTGGATGGACAATAACTAATATTAAGGAATCAGTCCTTCAATTTGTATGCACAGACTCCTTATGGAAGAAAACTACAAACCCAGAGATGATCCTCAAAGTAGATTAAATCCTATTATGAAAGAGATTTTTAAGAAAGAAATTTTAAAGTGGTAAGATGATGGAATTATCTACCTGATCCCCGAATATCTATGCTTACGTTTTACACTTTATATTTCTTCTCGACAATAATATCTCTTTCTTTGCAATGGGGATGCTGAAAGCTTGGTTCCAAAGCAAATAAGAAATCAATTTTAATTATTTTATAAAATGGGATTATACGTAAGTATATGTATCATTTATCAAGTAATATAAGACTTTCTAATTAAGCCCCGAGATATCGAACCCATAAGGAAATGTTTAAAATTTTAAGGAAAATAGAAAAATAACTTTTTTACTTTTTAAAATGATTTAGTAAAGTATTTTTTAAGATAAAAAGTTTTAAATTTATTTTTGATATTTTCATTTATGAAAATGTAAAGTAAGCAACTAAAATTAACAAGACTATAAAATAATATATAAAATCAAATGAGAATGAAATATATTTTTCCTCTTCTAATGAATCAATAATAATTATGGAATTTCGTTGTGGAAGTATCTAAATGTGTTGTGCCAAATAGGAGCAAATATATTCTTTACCCTTACTTGGTTCTATAAAGAGCATTTGTTAATTTGAAGTTTTGAAATTTTGTAGATGGGTTAGGCATGAAAGATACTAGCTCTCACTCTAGAGTTCCCTCTTCTCCCTCCACCTGGGGGCTAACATCTCATAACAAAATTTAAAACATCAAACAAAATTAGGGGCTTTAGCGTGTCACTCTAAAGTCCTCTAATTTTACTCCCTATTAAAAAGCATATCTCCCTATTTGTTTGCACTCAATCATATGGATTACAATTCTCACCCATACAATTTCATGTGATTCTCTCCAATTGTTGATTGAGAACATATGGCATTGGTTCTTACATGTTCTCACAACAAATTTTAACATCTCATTTAGCTAAATCAAGAAGTAAATGAAGTGCAACGTAGTGAATCATCACAACTTCTTCCAACATTAAACACATATACTTCACACAACTTCCTTCCATAATTCAATTACTTATTCATTTAAAAGGAAAAAAGATAAAGAGAACTACTTAGAACTCATGGAGAAAACACAAGAACAATTTGATTTGAAAGTAGAAATCATAGTGAAAACACAACAAGTTTTACTTAAAAACCAAATGTAAAAAAAAAGATAAAGACTTAACTGAAAATCCTTTCCACAAGGCTCTTGAAGTTCCTCTAAAACTTTTGCTTTCCATAAGATAACTCCTTAGAGGTTGGCACCAAACTCTAAGGATTGACTCTCCTAAATTCTAATACAAACTATGATAAAATAAAGTGGAAAAGTAAAGAAAGTATGGCAAGAAGAAGACTCTCATTCTTCCTCTTTCCCTTCAACCACTTTAAGCTTTTCTCCAACTTCTCCTGTCAATACTTTTCTTCAAAACTCTTCTCTCTTTCTTATCTTAAGTCTTCATTTTAATAATTCTTCAAAAGTTACTTTGGTGTCTCTTCAAAATATGTCCAAATTCAATGTATCTCCCAAAGGATGCACCTCTTCATTTGAATTTACTGCCCATAAGAAGTTAAGGAAGTTTAAACCAAAATTTACTTCAAACACCCCTTGAAAATGGCACCAAATTTGAGTTAATTCATATTTTTTAACTATGGAGGCTATGCACCAGCCATTGGTGCTTAGTCGTTAGAGACAAATTTTGCACACTTCATATTTTTGCTCCAAATTTGATCCTTTTTTTGCTCATTTAATCATAATCAGTCATTTTAATCATACATGTAAGAAGAACACATAAAAAAACTTCCATTAAAGTGAAATATCAACAAAAAAAGGTATAAAAATGTGCATAAAAATACTCTATATTTTAGGTGTATCAAAATCTCCCAAACTTAAAATGTTAGTTATCCTCTAGTGACCCTTAATCACATAGAAAATTTTAACATGCAAATTATGTAATTGAGTTTCTTTATGAGGGTTTAAAAATTATTTTCTAGAAATGAAATAGTACAATTTAGAAAAAAATTTAGTAAATAAGATCAACTTAAAGTTTAGAAAGTTCTTAAGTAAAGGATAATGAAAAATATGAGTTCCTATCTTATTCATAAATACTTGTAGATTTTTCAAAATATAAAATTTAAATATTTTTATTTTTCTCACTTAAAAATTTTAATTTGAAAAATAATTTGACTTACTATATTATAATCTTAAGCTTTAGATTTTCTCAAAACTTGTATTTTAAACTTTAGGTATGGAACCAATTTTTGATTAGGCCCTTAAATCCTCAAGCTTCTCTTTCCTTTTCACATACTATTTTTCACCTTTTTTCTCTTTTTCTTTTTCTCTTCTTCTCCTTCTATTCTCTTTTTTTTATTTTTTTTATAAGGCAAGCATTAATGTATCTGGATAGGCCTTTAATGATTTTGAATTCCACCCTTCCATTTAAAATAAAGGTCTGATATATATCTTTCACTTAAAATCATAATAACAGTATTGAAAATTATTCTTTAATAAAAGAAATTTAAGCTTTGAAAAATAAAAGTCAAATCTTTTATTTTTACAAAAATACAACATTTCCTACTAAAGTTAGTTTAACTATATTTAACATTTCTTTACTAAGAAAATTTTAACTTTAAATTATTCATTATTACTATAAATTTTAACTAAATTCTCTTACTTATTTCTATATTCAAAATTGTGTTTCCCTAATATAACTTCAAATACATAATTATTTTCAATCAAAAATGAAATTTTATTTTAAGTATTCTTGAGAATAAATAAAATTTTAGTTTTGGAAAATTTGTTTTTAAATCCCCCTTAAACTTTAAATTTTTAGTTAGGATAAAATATTTAAGTATAAGAAATGATACATGGGTAAGAATTAAAAACTAGAATAACATGCTTGCAGGAATATTCATATCCTAAATATGCAAGTATAACAGTTAACAAAAAGCAGGAGTAAAAATAAATCAAATTCAGTTTTTCAGTTTTTTATAAAATAAAATTTTCAAAGGACTTCTACAGTAGTGGAGGTTTTCAAAGCAAATACACACCAACTTAATGTAACTAAAATCACAACATTATCAGAAAAGATATGATAGTAACTTTTGAAAAGTTTAGATATGTAGTTTAAATAGTGGTTTTTAATAGTGTTCTAAATTTTCCTAACAGTTTTGGAATTAAATTATACACTATTAAAAACTCAAACATTACATTACAAAATTTACTACCATAAATATATCACACGTTACAACACATAAATCATAACTATCACAAAACATAAATCCAACACATATATATCTGAATGTGCACAATAGAAATAGTCTAACTACAATCCACACATTTTAGTGTTCACAACATAACAAAACAAACAATAAAAATCCAAACATCACAACACAACACTAAGCACAAGTACAAATACCACAGACTCAATAATAAAAATCCTACTCATCATCCTCATCATCATCATCTCTCTCATTCCAATCTTCGGATGGCACATAAGGTATAAAATAAGGATGAGGAGGCACAACACTGTGATCTCCTCTAATCATTTTGTCCATGTAATGCTAATAATTCTCCTCATACTCATCATGTTTCTGTATATACCTCTCAATATTTTCTACCTTTCCATCCATATCTCTAACATTCTCTCTGGTCAGACTCACCTTCTTTAAAATCTTCCTTAATAATCCAGTCTGTGAATCTCTAGACGATGATGCTTGTGAAGTAGAAGCACGAGAAGTAGATGCAGTAGAAGTAGAAGCACCAGAAGCTCTAACAGATCTTCCTCTCCAGCCAAACTCTGAATGCATAGTGTAAGTGTTCACATTTACACTAGTGATAGGTCTAAGTGGATGAAGAACCTCTTCCTAAGTTTCAATCTTTACACCAGACTGATCATAAAGTGAATGAATCAGGGAAGGAAATCCCATACCTGTAGTAGTGACAGCTCTGGCACAGTTTAAAATATAATAAAAAATGATAGCTTATATGTCAATCTGCTCTCACTACTGAATACAATAGTTAAAAATAGCTCTCACCCTCATAACTTCACTAACATGACTTAAAGGCAACAACTTAGATGAGATGAAGTAATGCCATGCCTTAGAAGTGGCATTCATCTTTGAGGCTAGAAAATTTACTCTTCTCTCATTTTTAATTTTCCATAGACCTCTTCCATCAGTAAGAAAAGACATAATCTCATCTAATTCTCCTTCCAAAGGATGATAATTAGCATAATAACAAAACATATCAGGAGGTAATTGGTAAAAGGTATTGATTACCACAGAAGAAAAATTCACTTGTTGTCTCCGAACCATCACTATATTTTCCTCTGTTGCTGGCAAGTTAGCACAAAACTCTCTTACCACAGAAATAACAGCAATAACAGAGAAGCAACAATAATTTTCCCAATTTCTTCGAACAATCATCTCTTCAATATCTCCTTCTGATTTACTAAAAACTCATTCTAGAATCAACTTACATGATGATAATGCATCGACGTAATGATCCTCCGCTCTAGAACTGACAAATTTGTCTGAATTGAATCTAGCCTTCTCTTTCGAGCGCTTTGACTTTGGAGCCATTTCTAAAATTCACGAAAAATTCACCATAAATTCCAAAATCAAACTAAACTTGCTAACTTAACTTTTAAAGGCAAAATCCACTAAATCCAAGCAATTTCTCATGCTTTCCTCAAATTTTCACCATGAATAGTGATTTTCAGATTTCTTAATAATGTACTAAAAATACATTGTGAAAATAAAAAAATTATGCTTCGAAGAAGTGCTCATACCTCAAGGAGTTCAAATCTAACAAATTTCATCAAAATCGGCTCTAAATTGATCCAAATTAGTGATGCCCTAGGCTCCTTTTTTGCGAATTCGAGAGGTTAAAGGTGATGATGGGGTCAAAAATTACAAATTTCAGGTTTTTAACATTTGAAAACCGATTTTCATGAACCGGTGCTTATGCGCAAAGCTACGGCGCATAGCCACGAAATTTGGCGCTTAAGCGCCAAAGGTTTGGCACTTAGCCGCCGGTGCTCGGATTTTGACACTTTATATTAATCGCACTAAAATACTTAGTCAATCACCCTTAATCACTTTAAAAAAATAATTTTACCCCATAACACTTCTAATACTCCAATATTACACTATAATTTTCATCGATTCAACATAAACTTCACACAAACACAAACTTATATTTTCACCTTGGATGGAATTTTCCAATACATAGGTTCACAACACAAATTTACATCATTAAGATGTAACAAACACAAATTAAAATGCAACTAAACATAAACATTATAATAATCACAAACATAAAACCCTAAACACAGATAACTAAATCACTAGACCACACTTAATTTAATTCCAATCTCCAGTAGGCGGAATATATCCAGAATCACCATTATTTCCATTTGAACCATCTGTAATATAAATCTGATACAACGGGTGATGGTTAAAAACTCTCACATCTTCTTCTTCTATCCATTTATTCTTCAGAAACATCACTTTATCTGCTTCTTCTACATGACTTGTATGACTGAATTGCATTTTGAGTTGTCATCCTATGTGCGCTTGGTTTACTGTCTTCAGCCTGACATACGCCGAGTTTATTCTGAGTGACCCAACATCAGATTCTTATCAGGTTTAGATTGATCGACGAAAAAATAAGGTTTGAGTCTATGACCATTAAATTTAAATAATTTTCCAGTCTCAGGATCTTTAATATCCACAGCTCCATATGAATAAACTTTCATTACAATAAACAGACCCATCCACCTGGACTTAAGTTTTCCAGCAAATATTTTCAATCTAGCATTATATAACAAAACTTATTGTCTTGGCTTAAGATTTTTAGTAAGAATCTTCCGATCATGCTATAACTTCATCTTTTCTTTATAAATCTTAGCATTTTCATAAGATTCATTCCTTATCTCTTCAAACTCATTTAATTACAATAATCTCTTTTCATCAGCATCTTTCAAATTATAATTGAACTCTTTAATAGCCCAATATGTTTTATGCTCAAGTTCAACTGGTAAATGACAAGTTTT